>JBBPBX010040562.1:0-20880 GCA_038048925.1 Garcialebias charrua
CTGCACAGTCTGGGACTTCTCTCATAGACAAGGATTTCTCCGGTAGATTTTTGACCGGACCAATCAGAGAACAGAAGGGGCGGAGTTTTTGGCCCCTAACCTACGCCCCCACCTGTCCCAGCGCAGCCAGCTCGCAGCCGCATGTTCTCATTCAAAGCGATGCAGGACTGTTGACACAAATGTATTAATTTCCCCTTCTTAATCCCTTATCTGGAGTTTTCTTTTGTTTTTTTGGCCAAAAGTCAAGTGTTCGCTCCCTCCTCCCCTCCTCCTCCTCCTCTCCCTCCGCTGAACAAGGAAATGCCCCCACCTGTCCCAGCGCGCAGCCAGCTCGCAGCCGCATGTTCTCATTCAAAGCGATGCAGGACTGTTTTATATGTGACACAAATTTATTAATTTCCCCTTCTTAATCCCTTATCTGGAGTTTTCTTTTGTTTTTTTCCCAAAAGTCAAGTGTTCGCTCCCTCCTCCCTCCTCCTCCTCCTCCTCTCCCTCCGCTGAACAAGGAAATGCCTCAGGTTGTCACGAGAGAATTAAAGTCAGGTTTTAAGTTGCTGCCCGAGTCCCATCAGATTTCCTGGTCTTCTGGTGTGTTGGACCAGCGCTCCATGGTTTTATTTTATTTTATTAGGACGTTTTATTATCATATAAACACAGAATATACAACGGAGCGAGAGAAAATTCAGCAGGAGGCGGAGCTGAAGTCAAGTTCAGCAGACTACGGGGGAGCAGCCATCAGCAGAGGCCACGCCTCCAGCAAGAATCGTTTTTCAATGGACAGGTCCCAGACCCTTGTCTGAAGCGAAGTGAAGGACAGGGTCTGGTTTTAACCAGGCTAGTCTCACTTTAAACTCCACGTGGAAAACCTAGTAAAGAAACTGAAAGTTAAACTGGGTTTAAAATACTCTGATGCATGCTCAATAATCCAGGTAGAAAAATCTAAAAAAGCTAAGTCTGGTCCTCTGGACATTCAAAAAATAAAACAAAACAAAGCAGAAAGAAAATGTAGAAACGTTTCGTCTTTCGTCTGAAAGACTTCCTCAGTCTGAGTTGCTGTATTCAGCTCAGTCTTATAAATTTTTTATAAGACATTTTTTTTTCTGCTTTGTTTTGTTTTATTTTTTGAATGTCCAGAGGACCAGACTTAGCTTTTTTAGATTAAACTGGGTTTCTTTTTCAGAAACAGAGATCATGTCTAACACTGAATGTTAGGAAACGCTTTGTATCTGTGACTTTCCTTCCCTACATTGATTACGGTGACATTATCTACATGAATGCTCCTACAAGCACCCTGCGGATGTTGGATGTTGTCTATCATGGTGCACGGAGATTCATAAGTGGCTGTGATTATCATACCCACCACTGCACCCTGTATTCACTGGTTAACTGGACATCATTAACCTCACGCAGACTCTTCCATTGGTACACTTTCATCTTTAAATCACTTCTTGGTCTGCTGCCGTCATACATCTCCTCCTACATGTCTTTGCGTGAGTGCAGTTACAGTGTGCGCTCTCAGGACATGATCACCTTCAGTGTTCCGTCAGTGAGGACTGAACTTGGAAAAAGGGCCTTCTCCTATTATGCTCCTGCTTCCTGGAATATCTTACAAAAAGACTTAAAGGGGACCACAGATAGGTTTTTAAAATTTTTATGATATGTCTCTGGGCTATCCAGACAATGTTCATTCAATTTAATACACAAAATAATTCTTAGATAATCAATTATACCCTTTTTAATTCTGCCATTTTTAACTTTCGTTTTGAACGACTGGTTTATGATAATGAGCTCTCATGGCCACGCCCTTCAAAGATCTGTTTACATTTACTCCATTTACTGTTTACATTTACTACATTTACTCCATCATAAACCAGTCGTTTTGAACGACTGGTTTATGATAATGAGCTCTCATGGCCACGCCCTTCAAAGATCTGTTTACATTTACTCCGCCCTCTGTAAGAGCCAGTATCTCTAATCTGTTGTTGTTTTAAAATTAGCTCTTTTTTTATTACTCATTTGACTTACTGTTAGTGCTAGCTTAAGATAACTTACCGAAAGCCGTCTGCGCGCGCCGCCATTATCTGCTCCCTTTAGCCCGAATCCGAGGCTAAAAATAGCTCGTTCCTCCTCCGCCCTTTTAGGTCCGCTCGTTGCATGCGGCGCTTTTGGGAGCGATCTCTGCTTCAGTCCAGACACATACACAAAGTTCACTGAGTGTTTCCAGTTAATTTATCCGTATGAGGCAACCTCTGACTGGACCCCACACTCCTCAAAAGCTATCAGCTCCCAGCAGCTCCCGCCCGCAGATGGTCTCTTCGCCGGCGGTCTGCTCGTTTTCCGTCTGCCGGCTGCTCGTTGGGAGCGATCGCTAATACGCTAAAAATTGAACTAAAACGTAAAAATAACAATTATACTTTATTTATAAAGCCATTTAAAACAACCACAGCTGCAACAAAGTGCTGTACACATGAAATTAAGAACAGTTAAAAAAAAGATGAGATGAAATCAGGAAAAACAACCGTCATGTCTATTATACTGAAGTGGGTTGAGCCGCACCAGGGGTTGCTAGGTGAGGGGCTGGATTCAGGGTCGCGGTGGGTTGTCCTGGCGCTTGTGACGTCACAAGCGGCAGGATTTGAAAACAAAACGTATCTTATCACAGTAAAATAAATATACTTAGAGTAAATATACCACTGGGTGCATTTTTTTGGCCCTAGGACTGTTTTTTTATGAAGTACATAACCAAAGTTGAGTAAAAAAAACATTAAAAAGTGAATTTTGCATCTGTGGTCCCCTTTAAAGCTCTCGGCCTTGACCTCTCTAAATGGTTTTAAGAATCTGTTGGAATCCTGGCAAAAACCAATGCAGATATGTTCCTGTTTTTGATTTTATAATGTTTTGCTAGTTTTTGATACTTTGTTTAAAGGGGACCTCAGATGTTTTTATTTTTATGGTATGTCTGTGTGCTATCCAGACCCTGTTCATTGAATTTAATACACAAAATAATTCTTAGATAATAAATTATACCCTTTTTAATTCTGCCATTTCTAACTTCCGTTCTAAACGACCTGTTTATGATAATGAGCTGTGAAGTCCACGCCCATCAAAACTCTGTTTACATTAACTCCGCCCTCTGTAACAGCCAGTATCTCAAATCTGTTGTTGTTTTAAAATTAGCTTTTTTTAATTACTCGTTTGACTTACTGTTATTGCTAGCTTAAGATAACTTACCGAAAGCTGTTTGTGCGCACCGCCATTAGCTGCTCCTTTTATCATGCCCTCCCGAATCCGAGGCTAAAATTAGCTCTTCCTCCTCCTTCGGTAACAATCAGCCCGCGTAGCTCCGCTAGTTCATGCAGCGCTTCGATCCGCGGCTGCACATCCAATCCAGACACACACAAAGTTCACCGAGTGTTTCCAGTTAATTTATCCGTATGAGGCAACCTCTGACCGTCACCGGACCCACACGGTCCTCAAAAGCCAGCAGCTCCCTGCTGCCCTCACCCAATCTCTCCGAAAAAAGAAAAAAAAAAGATGCCATGGCCAGGAAGCGAACCCCAGTCCTCTGGGTGCCACAACAGCCATTTATCTCACAGACCTAAGCTAACAGTTGAACAAAAGCAGTCCTTTATCATATAAGAAACAGATACAACCACCTACTTTTGGAACGCTGGAGTTTTAATTAGATTTTGATGAAGTGAAAGGTATTCTTAAAATAAATACTGTAAATTGCTAATCTGAAAAGTATATCGATCAGTGGTGCTTGTACGTTTCAGACTGTCGCCCCGCGAGAGTGTGTGTGTGCACAGTTTCAACGAGACAGAGTTCAAACAAGATAATAAAACATTCTGGTTTTACTCAAGATGTGCTGCGTGGCTGAAGCAGGGCAAGCCCCCTAGCCCCCCCGGGGGCTAAATAAATGAATAAATAAATAAATGACCAAGCTCCAGCTCCAAAACTGCTCGGCAACCATGACGTCTATTATACTGAAGTGGGTTGAGCCGGAAAAGGGTAGCATGCCCTCTCCTGGTCGGGGAGGAGGTCCTGCCCCAAGTGGAGGAGTTTAAGTATCTCGGGATCTTGTTCACGAATGAGGGAAAACTGGAGCGTGAGATCGATAGGCGGATAGGTGCAGCGTCCGCAGTGAAGCGGGCGCTGTACCGGTCTGTCGTGGTGAAGAGAGAGCTGAGTCAAAAGGCAAAGCTCTCAATTTACCGATCGATCTACGTTCCCACCCTCATCTATGGTCATGAGCTTTGGGTTATGACCGAAAGAACAAGATCTCGGATACAAGCGGCTGAAATGAGTTTTCTCCGCAGGGTGGCTGGACTCTCCCTTAGAGATAGGGTGAGAAGCTCAGTCATCCGGGAGGGACTCGGAGTAGAGCCGCTGCTTCTCCACATCGAGAGGAGCCAGTTGAGGTGGCTCGGGCATCTGGTTAGGATGCCTCCTGGACGCCTCCCTGGTGAGGTGTTCCGGGCATGTCCCACCGGGAGGAGACCCAGAGGAAGACCCAGGACACGCTGGAGGGACTATGTTTCTCGGCTGGCCTGGGAACGCCTTGGGATTCCCCCGGAGGAGCTGCTCCAAGTGGCTGGGGAGAGGGAAGTCTGGGCCTCCCTACTTAGGCTGCTACCCCCGCGACCCGACCCCGGATAAGCGGAAGAAGATGGATGGATGGATGGGTTGAGCCGCACCAGGGGTTGCTAGGTGAGGGGCTGGACTCAGGTTTGGTGTGGGTTGTTCTGCGGTTTGTGACATCACAAACCGCAGGAAGTGAGAAACGAACCGTTTTTATCACAGACAAATAAATCTACTTAGAGTAAATAAACCACTGGGTGCATTTTTTTGGCACAAGGACTATTTTTTTATTAAGTAAATACCCAAAGTTGAGTAAAAAAAGATTAAAAAGTGAATTTTGCATGTGTGGTCCCCTTTAAAAAAAAAGAAGAATATTCTGTATTTCTCTCTTATGTTTTTCTATTGTTTATTGTTTAAGGACATTCTACCATTGCTGTTCATCATTCTTTAGTTTGTGGCAGGTCGCTCTTGTAAATGAGTCCACGAGGCTCAATGAGATTTACCTGACTAAATAAAGGTTGAATGATTGAAAAAAACTGGTTGGCTCAGTGCAGGAGTGAACTGCTTAGTGGGGAAAACTGTTTGTTTGTGCCTTCTCAGACTGATGAAGCCTTTTGGATGGAGGGTGAAATGTCTCAGCACACAAAAAAAAAGAAACTATCCAGATGACCTTACTGAACATTGTTGGATTTTGTACCTGGATTACAGTATTGAGCATGGACCTTACATTGACTGAATGTTTGACTATAAAATTATCAATTCCAAAACGTTCTTTAATTCTTGACCTAGGGTTCAAAATATTTGTAGTTTCACAAAAAAATGCAATAACCAAAACATTTTATATTATACATTGCAGTGTTTAAAAGCAACACATTTATGTTAAAATGTAAAAAAAACTTGACACAAAGGAAACACAAAAGTACACCTGTAATCATAAACGGAGCAGTCAATGTCGGAAGATTAATTTAAACTGGAAAAGATGTTGTGTCAGTTATGAGACAGCATGACCTCAGGATTGAGCACATTACAGAAAGCTGTAAAAAGAACTTCACCAGATCTTATTTTCTGCGTCAGTCATCTTATTTGCTTTTATTGGTTCTTTTGTGTGACATAAAGTATCATTCCAGGTAGCATAAACTGGTACATCCATCATAATTTTGAGAAAAACATATTCAATATGTTGCAGCAACCTAACAGCTGTGCAGGTTGATTTGTTGTTTTCAGGCTACAGCATATGTATATACTTATATATACATATACAGTATACAGGCAGTCTTCAACTTACGGCGGTCTCGACTTACGGCGATTCGGGGTCCGTCAGTTTTCGGCAGTGTCCGGCAGTTTTCGGTTAGCTTCGGTTAGCTCCGGCCTCGACAGGTGGCTTTGGACGGACCGTGTGACCGATCAGAGGTTGCCTCGCTCGAATAAATGAGCTGGAAACGCTCGGTGAACTCTATGGACGTCTCAGGTCCAGAGCAGCAGCTGCCGATTGCTCCGCCGCATCTCACCACGCCAGCCGACACCACCAGCTCACCGCGGGATCCGGTGACCATCCCTCCGCTACTGTCCCTGCCATCAGCAGGCCCCACCAGGGACACAAAGCCGACGGGCGGAGGAGAGGCCTGCTGCGGCCGGGAGCTCGCCTCGATGCTCCGCCTGGCAGCCTCAGATGTTGAAGGGACACTGAGCTAACATGCTAAAATTCGGACAAACGGCTTCACCAGCTCCCAGTAAGTTATTAACTCTTTTTTCCCCTTCATTATGGCTCCAAATGTATGGAGCTAACATGCTAACAGGCCTTACTGCAAATAGTTTGGACCGCATGAAGCAGTAGGAAGCTGCAGAGCTTGGAGGTGCAATGAGCTAACATGCTAACAGACGGAGGAAGAATTCACCAGCTACCAGTAAGAAATTAACTCTTTTTTTCCTTCATTATGGCTCCAAATGTACTGTATGTGTTTTTTGATAATTATGTAGGATACTGTGTTAGGATAGGCGAAGTGCTTGGTAACTGTACAGTACCGTACATGTACTGTACGTGTATAAGTGGCGGGCCGTGTGTATGTGTTTTCCGACTTATGGCGATTTTTGATATGCGAACGGGCATAGGAACAGAACTCGTTCATAAGTATGGGACTACCTGTGTGTGTGTGTATGTATATATATATATATATATATATATATATATATATATATATATACACACACAGGTATATTACAGCAAGAAGTATATTTTTATTGTACAACTTTAATTAGGAATTTCTTCGGGGGGCGGGGGGTGGTAGTAATTGAGGGTATTGCTAAAACTAGGTGAACATGAGTGAAGTAAACAAGTTATTGTATTTGGCTGAGACTAAATTATGTGTTATTTCTCTTTTTGCATGCTTCCATTAACCCACTTGAGTGAAGAATGTGCTTAACTAAACTGTGTAAGTTTTGACAGGGGTGTGCTGTTTTATATCACACCAGCCATGACAATGTTTGACAAAGAGGGCCATGCTAGCCTCGCAACGATGCACATATTTGACAAGAGATAATTGTGTGATCTGTGTCATCATAAAACACCATTTAACATGAATTAACAGCAAATATCCTCCCACACTTTGGATAAAAACTTGTTGGTTAACAGAATCAGCTTTATGTAACAATGTGGACAATTTGTCCACTTTTTACAAAGTAGAAAAATATTTACTCTCCTACTGTTATGCAGCTGATATGGTTACCATTGATGGTGAGAAGATGTGAATGTTTCTTTAAGGCAGTGGTTCTCAAACTTTTCATACCATGCTCTACCTCTGCCTCTCCATCTGCATCTTCATCTTCTACTGCTTATCCAAAGTCAGGTTGCTAAGGCAGCAATTCCAGGAGAGAAACCCAGACTTCCCTCTCTCCAGTGACACTTTCCAGTTCGTCCTTGGGGAACCCAAGGCTTTGCAGGCCAGAGAAGATACACAATCCCTCTAGCAAGTTCCGGGTCTTCCCTGGGGCCTCTTAACAGTAAGAAGTGCATAGAAAACCTCTGAAGGGAGGCATCCAGGAGGCATCCTAATCTGATGTCTGAAACTACCTCAACTGACACCTTTAAATGTAAAGGAGTCACTCTGAACTTTCCCCTCCCACCACCCTGAATGATGGAGCTCCTCACCATATCTCTAAGGTGGAGCCTGGTCACCTTACAAGGCAATCTCATTTCATCCACTTGTAAAAAGTCAAAGTCAAAGTCAACTTTATTGTCAGAGCTCCAATATGTACAGGACATACATAGGATTGAAATTGCGTTTCTCTCAGTCCCAGTCCCTCGGTGCAACAGTAACCATAACATAAGCAGAAAATAGTAAAAGTGTAACACTGTCCTGAGTTTTTGCATAGTAGTATAAAAGTATGAAAATTTACACCAACACTAAAACACTAAACATTTAATGAACATAAGCATAAAATGAAATAATAAAAGTGTAATACTGTCCTGAGTTTTTGCATAGTAGTATAAAAAGTATAAAAAGTATATCTATAAAATAAACTGAAGGTTCTAGCATTGACATTTGCAAAGAGTGGCAAAGCAGCATATGAGTTAATGTACACAGTATATGTATGAGGTAGTTGATGTTGGTATAGAGGCAAAGTGGCATATGCAGTAAGGCACATAAGGCACATTGGGCATCCTTAAATAAGGCTAGTCAGAGAATACTGTATATGTATCAGCAGTAGTGTAGATATAAAAGTAGTGTAATGTAACAGTAGTAATAAATGTAAACAGTGGTAATAAATGTAAACAGTATTAATAAATGTAAACAGTGAATGTAAACAGTAGTATGACTATAGGCAGTAATGTAATACAAACATTAGTGCAAATATGAGAAGAGACTTGGGATCTCCTTCTTTCTGTCATGATCCAAACCCCATGGCAAGCGTTGAGGGTTGGAACAGTAGCTGTGTTTCCATCCATTTTCATTTCGATTTTTGAGCTAATTTTTGAAATCTCGCAAATATGTAAATACAAATTAATGCGAAGCAGAAGTGTTTCCATCTGCTGGCTTGAAGCGCATCTACCAAGCCACGCACAGCGTCATTACGTCAGACGTCAGCGTCATTACGTCAGACGTCGGCACTGCGCATGTCTACAGTAAACAGGAAGTAGCAGTTGAAAACAGAACCTGGCCACACATCTCGTCAAAAAGGAGAGAATATTTCAGGTACGTGTTGCTATCGGTCGAGTTGTATTTATTCTGTCATACAAACTAGTTTTAGCGATGTTACATGTTGTCCGGAGCGGAAACAGCTGATCAGTCACGTGACGTGAATGTTCGCTTCGGCAGCACGAGTCGGCAAATGTGTTTCCATCTGTCGCTGTGCGCATCTGCTCATTTTCGAACATCCCAAAAACCACCTCAAGCGAGCGTATAAACTTTTTGGCGAACTTGAGAAAGTAAATACGGATTTTGCCGTTTCCATTAAGCTTTTCTGCTGCGATACTTCAAAATGCGCACCTAGAAACCTTGATGGAAACACGGCTACAGACAGACCAATAAATTGAGAGCTTTGCCTTTCAATTCAGCTCTTTCTTCACCACAATTGACCAAAGCAACATCATCATTACTGAGGATGAAACCCATCTTCTGCTCCATCACTTGCACTCTACTTAGGAGGCAAAACGATGGTGCCATTGTAGTATCAGTTTTTTATCATAGAAGTGGCTTTTGGTCAAACTTGGACGTTAGTTTCAAACTAGAACTGCTTTGGTGGAAAAAGACACACTGACTGCTTTTCAGATCAGTTGACAAATCAAGTATTAAACAAATTCGGACCACTTTAGAAATATAAAATAAAACAATATCTTTAAATATTGGCTTCTCTGTTGGTGTAAGATGGTTGTTTTCAAGTTTTTTTTTTGTTTTCATGCTTTTTCTCAGTAACCATTTATCTTCCCATACATGTACCACACAGAAATAACATCAATTTGAATCAGTTCATCAGTATATGTTTATTACAAGGTACATGCTGTATTTAGTAAGTGGAGACTAATACAAGAGTTTTTGAACTGATGCATGGCAGCACACAAATTTTTGGTTTCTCCTTCAGGATCATCCAAGTATTATAGCTACATGAACATTATCATCTACAAGGACATAAAACTGTAGTAGGTATAAATAAAATACAAGTGCAATAATGCTGTGCGTATCACAGGAGAGGATAGGATCTTTAAGCGCTTGTGTTTTCATCAGCAGGGCTGCAACCTTGATTGATGCGGCAATTGCAGTTGGAGTTTGCTACAAATCAGCTGTGTTGTTATGAAGCTGTCCAGCCAGCCTTCAAGGCTCAGATCCTGACAATGTCTCTCCTGCTCTGTCTGAAGACAGAGTTTAACATAGCAAAGCCTGACCTCTGAGGAAAAAGAGCTGCAGAGAAATATTTTGATTTAAGACCACCCAGCCAATCGGCCTGGGAGGATAGACCACCTCACATTTGAATGTGCGTATGCAAAAACACAGAACCCTCACCAACGTTGCCACCCTCTGCCAGTTCGAACTCTTTGAAATCATGCATCGCACGCACACTGATCCACACCCAAATTCACAGCCACCTCCACCCCCGCCCCCAGTTCTCCTGCTGCCAATAAAAATATGAAGAGCGGAGACAGTGAGATTGAGCTTCCTGCCACGGCACAGGGGGAGTTCGGGTAATATTCAGACAGCTTTGCCTCAAGCAATGAAATCAAACAGAAGCTCCCTGCAGAGTGAGATGTCTGTTATTAAAGGCTGTTCTTTTCCTGTCAGGGTCAGCTCAGACCCTGTTATACTCATGCCAAAGGAAAAAAAAAAGCCCAGAAGGAAACGATTGTGATAGACGCAAGACAAAAATCACAACTCATACGGTTTGTGCTCAATGTAGAACACACATTTTTAATTTTACCTGTAACCATACACAGTATATTTAGTCAGCCTAGACAAGGTGAACAATGTCAAGTTCTTTGTTTGGTCTAGTTTGTCTTACATTTTTCTTGATCATGATAAAGAGTTAAAAACATTTGTCAAACAAGATAAATCCATCCATGTTATACTCTTCGTTAATACTGCGTAGGGTTGCAGGCTAGTGCCTATCCCCAGAGGTCAATGGCAGGCTAGACCTTTGGCAGATCACCAGTCACATCACAGGTCAACACAGACTGTGCAAACAACCACTCATAAAGGGTTGATTTTGGTTTTCCAATTAACATGCATGAGTTGAACCTGGGGGAATCTCCTGCATGTGTGGAGTGAATATACAAACTCTACATGGAAATGTTCCAGATGACTTTTGAACCAAGGCAAGACTTTCTTGTTGAGTCACCAGTCCTAACAAACTGCTCCACTGAGTGACTCATAAAAGTACAATCACCCACCACCTGTTCAATTGTTGGGTAGCAGAAATAGTTAACCAGCCAATCACATGGCAGCAACTAAATGCATTTAGTCCTCAATACTGTATGTTGAAAAGATAATTTGCTGAAGTCCAATTTGAGCATCAGAATAGGAAGTAAAGGAATTTGTGACTTTGAATGGGGTGTTATTGTTGCTCTGCATATTTAAGAAACGGACTGACTGTGATTTAAAGTACGTCCATTTCCAGCGTTTACTGACACACATTAGACTAGGTAATGCCTTTCCAATTTCTTCTTGACAATTTTGGTTAATCTCTGCAAACTGTTTCCTCAGTTTTCCGTCCAGAAGTAGCACTTGGTGTGGACTTCTGCTGCTGTAGCTCGTCTGCTTCAGGTTGGATGTGTTGTGGGTTCAGAGATGGTTTTCTGCAGACCTCCTTGGTAGTCGCAAGTGATTATTTGAACTACTGTTGTGGCTTCACATCATCTTCAACCTGTCTACACATTCTCCACTGACCTCTGTCACCAACACAACATTTCTGTCCACAGAACTACTGCTCACTGGATATTTTCTCTTTTCAAGACCGTCCGCTGTAAATTCTTGAGATAGCTGTGTGTGAATAGTAGATCATTAGTTGCAAAAATACTCAGACCAACAACCATGCTATGTTCATAGTCACTTAAATCCCCCTCTCTTCTCATTCTGATGCTCAGTTTTAACTTCAACATTTAGTCTTTACCATGTCTAGATGTTTAAATTTGTACATTGAGTTGCGATTGAGTGATTAGCGGATTAGCTCTCTGTGCTAACAAGCAATTGACAGCGGGTTCGGATGTTGTCAGTCCATGGGCGGCCGTGGTGTAGTGGTAATGGCAGTCGACCCCTGATCGGAAGGTTGGAGGTTCGAATCCCGCATCCGCCCACCATGTGTCGTTGTGTCCCTGGGCAAGACACTTAACCCTGAGTTGCTCCTGGTAGGTCTGGATGGCGCCTTGCAAGGCAGGCTACCACTACCGGTGTATGAATGTCTGAATGAATGGGTGGATGGCTGGTATTGTAAAGCGCTTTGGGGCTCCTCACAGGGGGCTGGAAAGTGCTATATAAATAAGCTCCATTTACCATTACACTGGGCGTTATCAAAGGTGGGCGCCAGACCGCTAGGGAGCGCTAAAGCGCTAATCCGCTTACAGCGGATGTAAACAATTTGTTAGCTTTACAGCGGATTGACTAACGTTTATAATTCATAAGCGGATTTGCGCTATTTTTATTTAAAATGTAGTACTGCTAATAACTAATTATCTAACAGTAAAAAAAAAAAAAAACGTATTTACGAGCTCTTAAATCAACCGGACGACTGCTAACAGACCATATCCTGTCAGCGCCGGATGTGGTCCATGACAAAAAAGCGTCCCCCTCAGTCTCTTGGCTAGAGAGAGTGCAGTTAGCAGCCAGTGTGCTACTCTGCAGCCTTATTGCTGGTTTTCAAAGAGTCAAACGAAGAGTTTTTAACATGGAAGGTGAACTTATGGATGTTTCTCAGCGGCCTACGCGACGCGCCTGGATTAAAAAAAGTAGTTCGCCATTTGTCCTTTTCAAAATGGCGGCGGCCACAGAAGCTAAGGACTTTCCAAGAAAACACAGTAAAAACAATTATTTCTTTGCTGAGAAAAAAAAACATTTCTTAGCTGACTTTATAGCACAAGGTTTTTCTGAGCTTAACCGGTTCACGAAATGGTCAAATCTGCTGGATTTAAAAAAGTAGTTTGCCATTTACCCTGTTCAAAATGGCGGCCGCGACGGCCACAGAAGCTAAGGACTTTCCAAGAAAACACGGTAAAAACAATTATTTCTTTGCTGAGAAAAAATATATTTCTTAGCTGACTTTATAGCACAAGGTTTTTCTGAGCTTAACCGGTTCACAAAATGGTCAAATCTGCTGGATTTAAAAAAAGTAGTTCACCATTTGCCCTGTTCAAAATGGCGGTTAGCGTGTTAGCATTAGCTTCCGCTAGCATTGCTAATACTTAAGCGATTTTGAAATTGCGGACCTAAATAAATTAAAAAGTGCTTTAGAAATAGCGGAACTAATTTTTGGATTAGCGCTACCCAGCACTGGGCATTATCAACTGTAATCATCCCCATATGTATCGGCGAAACTGTCCAATCCACCTCCTAGCATGTTTGAAAAAACGTTATCTGCGTTATTATCGCTGTGAGTAGGCTGCGTGGGAGGCTGCATGGGAGGGGCCAAAGGGGTCGGGTGCAATGTGGGATGGGTGGTGGCCGAGGGCGGGGACCCTGGCGGTCTGATCCTCGGCTACAGAAGCTGGCCATTGGGACATGGAATGTCACCTCTCTGGTGGGGAAGGAGCCTGAGCTAGTGTGTGAGGTTGAGAGGTTCCGGCTAGAAATAGTTGGACTCACCTCAACGCATGGCTCTGGCTCTGGAACCAGTTTCCTTGAGAGGGGTTGGACACTCTTCTACTCTGGAGTTGCCCCTGGTGAGAGGCGCCGAGCAGGAGTGGGCATACTTGTTGCCCCCCATCTTGGTGCCTGTACGTTGGGGTTCACCCCGGTGAACGAGAGGGTAGCCTCCCTTCGCCTACGTGTGGGGGGACGGGCTCTGACCGTTGTTTGTGCCTATGCGCCAAACGGCAGCGCAGATTACCCACCCTTTTTGGAGTCCTTGGAGGGGGTATTGGAGAGTGCGCCTCCTGGGGACTCCCTTGTTCTGCTGGGGGACTTCAACGCTCACGTGGGCAATGACAGTGAGACCTGGAGGGGTGTGGTTGGGAGGAACGGCCCCCCTGATCTGAACCCGAGTGGTGTTTTGTTGTTGGACTTCTGTGCTCGTCATGGATTGTCCATAACGAACACCATGTTCAGGCATAAGGGTGTACATATGTGCTCTTGGCACCAGGACACCCTAGGTCGCAGTTCGATGATCGACTTTGTTGTTGTCTCATCTGATCTGCGGCCGCATGTCCTGGACACTCGGGTGAAGAGAGGGGCGGAGCTGTCAACTGACCACTACCTGGTGGTGAGTTGGCTCCGATGGTGGGGGAGGATGCCGGTCAGACCTGGCAGACCCAAACGTATTGTGAGGGTCTGCTGGGAACGTCTGGCAGAGTCTCCCGTAAGACGGAGCTTTAACTCCCACCTCCGGGAGAGCTTTGAACACGTTCCGAGGGAGGCGGGGGACATTGAGTCCGAGTGGGCCATGTTCCGCGCCTCTATTGTCGAGGCAGCTTATCAGAGTTGTGGCCGCAAGGTTGTTGGTGCCTGTCGTGGTGGCAACCCTCGAACCCGGTGGTGGACACCGGCAGTGAGGGATGCTGTCAGGCTGAAGAAGGAGTCCTATTGGGCCTTTTTGGCCTGTGGGACCCCGGAAGCAGCAGATAGGTACCGACAGTCCAAGCGGCATGCGGCTCGGGTGGTTGCTGAGGCAAAAACTCGGGCGTGGGAGGAGTTCGGAGAGGCCATGGAGAATGACTTCCGTACGGCTTCGAGGCGATTCTGGTCCACCATCCGGCGTCTCAGGGGGGGAAAGCGGTACGCGACCAACACCATTTATGGTGGGGATGGCGTGCTGTTGACCTCAACTCGGGATGTTGTGAGTCGGTGGGCGGAATACTTCGAAGACCTCCTCAATCCTACTGGCACGTCTTCCACTGAGGAAGCGGAGCCTGGGGACTTTGGGTCGGGCTCTCCAATCTCTGGAGCTGAGGTCACCGAGGTGGTTAAAAAGCTCCGCGGTGGCAGGGCTCCAGGGGTGGATGAGATTCGCCCTGAGTTCCTTAGGGCTCTGGATGTTGTGGGGTTGTGTTGGCTTACGCGACTCTGCAATATCGCGTGGACATCGGGGGCAGTTCCCTTGGATTGGCAGACTGGGGTGGTGGTTCCCCTATTCAAAAAGGGGGACCGTAGGGTGTGTTCCAACTATAGGGGGATCACACTCTTAAGCCTCCCTGGTAAGGTCTATTCAGGGGTTCTGGAGAGGAGGGTCCGTCGGATAGTCGAACCTCGGATTCAGGAGGAGCAGTGTGGTTTTCGTGCTGGTCGTGGAACACTGGACCAGCTCTACACCCTCAGCAGGGTCCTGGAGGGCGCGTGGGAGTTTGCCCAACCAGTTTACATGTGCTTTGTGGACTTGGAAAAGGCATTCGACCGCGTCCCTCGGGGGGTTCTGTGGGGGGTACTCCGGGAGTATGGGGTACCAGGCCCATTGATATGGGCTGTTAGGTCCCTGTACGACCGGTGTCAGAGCTTGGTCCGCATTGCCGGCAGTAAGTCAGGCTCGTTTCCAGTGAGAGTTGGACTCCGCCAAGGTTGCCCTTTGTCACCGATTCTGTTCATAACTTTTATGGACAGAATTTCTAGGCGCAGCCAAGGTGTTGAGAGGATCCGTTTTGGTGGCCTTAGAATCGCTTCTCTGTTTTTTGCAGATGATGTGGTCCTGTTGGCTTCATCAGATCGTGATCTACAGCTTTCGCTGGAGCGGTTTGCAGCCGAGTGTGATGCGGCCGGGATGAGGATCAGTTCCTCCAAATCCGAGGCCATGGTCTTGAGCCGGAAAAGGGTAGCATGCCCTCTCCGGGTCGGGGATGAGGTCCTGCCCCAAGTGGAGGAGTTTAAGTATCTCGGGGTCTTGTTCACGAATGAGGGAAAACTGGAGCGTGAGATCGATAGGCGGATAGGTGCAGCATCCGCAGTGAAGCGGGCTCTGTACCGGTCTGTCGTGGTGAAGAGAGAGCTGAGTCGAAAGGCAAAGCTCTCAATTTACCGATCGATCTACGTTCCCACCCTCATCTATGGTCATGAGCTTTGGGTTGTGACCGAAAGAACGAGATCTCGGATACAAGCGGCTGAAATGAGTTTTCTCCGCAGGGTGTCTGGACTCTCCCTTAGAGATAGGGTGAGAAGCTCAGTCATCCGGGAGGGACTCGGAGTAGAGCCGCTGCTTCTCCACATCGAGAGGAGCCAGTTGAGGTGGCTCGGGCATCTGGTTAGGATGCCTCCTGGACGCCTCCCTGGTGAGGTGTTCCGGGCATGTCCCACCGGGAGGAGACCCAGAGGAAGACCCAGGACACGCTGGAGGGACTATGTTTCTCGGCTGGCCTGGGAACGCCTTGGGATTCCCCCAGAGGAGCTGCTCCATGTGGCTGGGGAGAGGGAAGTCTGGGCCTCCCTACTTAGGCTGCTACCCCCGCGACCCGACCCCGGATAAGCGGACGGAAATGGGTGGATGGATGGAGTAGGCTGCGTGTTTCGGTTAACCCAAAAGTGTTGTGTTTTTGGTTTTTTTCAGCTTATGTTACTCTTTTCCTAAACCTAACCTTAAACCTGACCCAAAGGACCAACCCTAAACCTAACCCCCTTACCCTTGTGCCTAAACCTAACCAAGACCCTAAACCTAACGCCAGAGGCTTTACTCTAAACTTTAACATGTAGCTAAAGATGGAGTCTGATGTCATCGCTTGTAACGGTGACAACGTACCTTTAAACCTCCTAGGAGGTAGAAGAGGGGCAATCTGACCGCTACATGGGGATGATAATAGGAAATCTGACCGCTACGTATGATTGATAACAGCCGAAGCGGGTGGGCTGGAGAGTGTAAAGACCTGGAGAAAAAAAAAAACTGAAATCACACAATGAACTCCAGCATAATACTTGACATATATACACATTAGTAAGCTTTAAGTAGCCTTAAAATAAATTTCTTACACTTATCGTTACTATTAGAATCCAACAGCTTCATTTAGCAGTAATTAGTGTTAAACCAGTCATTTGTAATTACCGTAGAAAGTGTATTTTGGGGTTATGACACCTTTTTTTTTTTTTTTTTTTACACACATTCTTTGATTTGGACTCTTTTCCTTATGAGCAAGCTGCTGAATGGAGGATTTAACCTTCCTGTCGTGTTCGTTTCTGAAGAACAGCCATGATGTTCCTGGATCAGTTTGACCCGGAGAATGTTTAATCATGCAGTAGGGTCAGAAACTAAAAAAAATCCCCAAAAATATTTTTGTTTCCAATTATGAACTCCATTATTACCCATTTATTTAATATTTAGTGCAATTATGTTTATTACCTCTCATTTATATACTATACCATTTTATTTATAGAGCACTTAAAACAGTGACAAGGCCAACCAAAGTGCTGTACAAACAGAAAAACAGCTACACACAAAGCAACATACAAAATGAAGTACAATCAGAATATGGACATTAAAAACGTTGCCAATATAGATTTATTATAAAGGATTTTTTTTGTTTAAAAATGCATGCTTTTTACTATCCATTGGGGAAAAAAACTTGCACAGAAAATGGTTATACATTAAATTGAAAATTTTATTGTATTTATTTATTTGTATTTTTCTTTTTTTCCCCTTTTTATTCCTTTTCTTTTAAAGGAGTGATGTTTATAAATGAACTTGAGACACCTGTTTTGTCCAGGGTCAGTTTGACCCATTGATTTAAAATCAAGACAAATGAGTCATGAGGATTTGTGTTGAAAATAAACTTTATTCAATCATTGTTTTTGAACTTTTATGGACAGAATTTCTCTGTGCAGCCAGGGCGTAGAGGGTTTCCGGTTTGGTGGCCTCAGGATTCCATCTCTGCTCTTTGCCGATAATGTGGTCCTGTTGGCGTCATCGTGCCATGATCTTCAACTCTCACTGGAGCGTTTCACAGCTGAGTGTGAAACATCTGGGATGAGAATCAGCACCTCCAAATCTGAGTCCATGGTCCTCAACTGGAAAAGGGTGGAGTGCTGTCTTCAGGTCGAGGGTGAGATTCTGCCTCAAGTGGAGGAGTTGAAGTATGTCAGGGTTTTGTTCACGAGTGAAGTAAGAATGGAGCGTAAGATTGACAGACAGATCAGTACAGTGTCTGCAGTATTGTGGACTCTGTACCGGTCCATTGTGGTGAAGAGAGAGCTCATCAGTAAGGCAAAGCTCTCTGTTTACTGGTCGTCTACGCTCCTACGCTCACCTATGGTCACAAGTTCTGGGTAGTGACCGACAGAATGAGATCATGGATACAGGCAGTTGAAATGAGTTTCCTCCACTGCTGGACTCTTCCTTAGAGATAGGGTGAGTAGTTCAGTTATCTGGGAGAGACTCAGAGTAGAACAGCTACTCCTCCACATCGAGAGGAGCCAGTTGAGGCGTTTCGGGGCATCTGGTAAGGATGCTCCCTGGGCGCCTCTTATGGAGGTGCTTTGGGCATGTCTGACTGGGAGGAAACCCTGGGGAAGACCAAGGACAAGCTGGAGAGACTGTCCCGATTGGCCTGGGAACACCTTGGGGTCTCCCCAGAAGAGCTAGAAGAGATAGCTGTGGAAAGAGATGTCTGGCCTCCCTGCTCAAGCTGCTCCCGCGACCTGACTTCAGAATAAGCGGAAGATAATAATGGATGGATGGATGTTTTTAAACCAGTAATGAACAAAATAAAGGATTAGCAACATGAACACAGTGCATGTGTGTCTATGTCTTCACAGACCACAAGTGATGTCATCATGTTGTGATAGCAAATACGATACAATATTTATAAACCAGAAATACACAAAAATGAATAGGTGGAAATGAACAAGATGCAAATGTTTTGTCATCTTCACAGCACATGACGGACATGTCGTCACAGCATGCTTTGTGCAAATGAATTTAGCACATTCCATACACGTCATCTTCCATCTTGATGACTTACAAACCTTGCACCTCTTCCTCTTTCCCCCAGCAGAAAACTAGAAAGAAGATGATGGTTACTGTGTTTTTTTACTCATCGTAAGATACACAAAACATGCTTTTATATAGACACACTTATCTCACACATTGGCATACCGGGTGTAGTCCTCTCCTGTAGTCCCCTTACTGTAGCTGGGGTCCTT
Organism: Garcialebias charrua; assembly: GCA_038048925.1. Taxonomy (NCBI): domain Eukaryota; kingdom Metazoa; phylum Chordata; class Actinopteri; order Cyprinodontiformes; family Rivulidae; genus Garcialebias; species Garcialebias charrua. The sequence continues at coordinate 18,828 of JBBPBX010040562.1, forward strand.
GACATGTGCTGTCTTCTTTGTGTATGTGGTACCACAAGCACCTTTCCTGGCTCCACTAAGAAGATTATACAGAAGATTGTACTCTTATATAGCTTTGACATAGTCCACTCTGGAAAGATTTTTGTCCTAATAACAAAAGGTGTTGTAGGCTGATACATCAATTGTGTTGTAAAAGATGACCAGCAGCCAGCACGGAGTCAGTCGCCTGGTGCTGTAAGACCCTGTGGCCTTGTTCAAGTTATCCAACCCCCTTTTGTGGCATTGTAGTCAAGTGTCATACTTGGTTTCTGGTCCTCTCATGTGCTGATTTCAGCATTTTTGTTCAAAGTGCTCATGAACACAACCTTTTCTCCCTTTTTTAGGACAATAAGATACCAGGGTTGTGCTGTCTGTGAATGCAAACATGGAAGACTGAGGGACCTTGTACATGTGTTACCAGCAGCTCAGCAGAGAGTTCAGCTCTGATCTTTCAGAAGATGACTTAAGAAATTAGACTACATTTATTTATACAACTGTTCATTTAAAAAAATATATTATTTTGTTCTGGCTTTAGATAAATGTGCTTAAGTACTGTAAAAGGCTATTACTTATTTTACAAGTGAACCTGTGGTGTACAAGCAAGTTGCTTTAATTATATATACGGTAATTCTTATGACCATGATCTTCTGATTTTGTACAGACTTTTTCTCCCATACTGTGGGCAGATATGCAAGTGACTTCTCTGTGTTAATAATCGGCACTTTTCTTTTCATTTCTCCTGAGCTTCCAATCCATTTTCATGTAAAAAAAGAAGAAAAAAAAAAGATTATGAGCAGGCAACAGGTCTGCAGCTTTTGCCACCTTTTTTAAGTGCATTTGAACATTAGTCATTGGCAGAACCATTATCTTAAGCGATACGGGTCATAACGCACAAGAAGTGTGACTCATGGTTGTAGAAATGACATGGATTTAACCACATCAAACATTTTTCACTTCAATTAGATTCCTGAGTATCCCTGTGCTGCATAATACACCTTCTGAATGACCCATCAAAGGACACTTACAGATACAAAATAGACCTTTCTCTGGTCATTCCATCCATTTTAAGAACTTGGTGAATTTATATTTTAGCTTAATTCAGAAATACAGTCATCAGTGTGATAATACCACTGAAATGCTTGTGTCAATGCAAAAATACCAAAATAACGTCCAGCAATCACAAGTAATTTAACAAAAGATTTCTGGCCTTCTTCTCTTGTATTTTTGTCCACTGTTGCAAAGTGAAAAGGGAAAATTGAAAATATCCTCCATCCATCCGTTTGTTCATGTTGTGAGCATAACTTGAAAAGTACGTGAGGTAAAAACTTCCAATTTTCCATGTACACTTTATTTATACAGGTAGTCTCAATGAGTCACAATAACTAATTTTCAAGAGAGACCTGTTTTTGGAAGCAAATGGTGGGGATTCAGGACCATCCGCATCGGATGATATCAACCATTAAATGGCTATTATCAGTTATTATCATCCCCATACGTAGCGGTCAGATTGCCCCTCCTGTACCTCCTAGGAGGTTTAAAGGTACTTTGTCACCATTACAAGCAATGACAGCAGGCTCCGTCTTTAGCTACGTGGTTAGGTTTATAGTAAAGGGTCTTGGGTTAGGTGTAGGGTCTTGGTTAGGTTTAGGCACAAGGGTAAGGGGGTTAGGTTTAGGGTTGGTCCTCTGGGTCAGGTTTAAGGTTAGGTTTAGGGAAAAAGGTACATAAGCTGAAAAATACAAAAACACAACACTTCTGGGTTTACGGAAACATGCTGCCTACTCACAGCAATAATAACATTGATAACGTTCTTTTAAACATGCTAGGAGGTAGATTGGACAGTTTTGCCGTTATATATGGGGATGATAACTGTTGATAACGCCCATTGTATGGACTGACAACATCTGAACCCGCTGTCAGGACCTGGCTCAGGGGCCCAGGGTGGGGCAAATGAGGGAGGAGGCAGGTGTGGGTGCTTCACCTTTACCACTAACATTTTGATGTTGATATATATACTGTATATGTATATATATAT
>JBBPBX010040563.1:14596-29308 GCA_038048925.1 Garcialebias charrua
GTTATAAAGATGACCCCCTCACCCCCCACCCCACCCATTCCCTTTTACTACCACGTCCACTGCTTTTCTGTTCTGAGCAGTACAGAGGGTCTAACGGGACATCACCTCAAGAAAAATGTGAGAATTATTCAAGACAAAAACCATTAATCACTTGCTCTTTTTAAACGCCTCTTTTTCTTCTTTTTCTTCTATTGTCATTGGGCAGCCACACACAGGACTCCTTCTGCCAGGGAAGACGAGGGGGCAAAGAGCAGACAGACATGGGGGGGAGAAGAAGAAGATGTCTTGGAAGACTTTCATTCCCTTTCTTACAAAACGAGGAAAAAAAGCCCCACGTTGCAGTTACTACACACCCGTGCACCTAAAGCTTCACCACACCTCCCCGTTCCGACCATCAGAGAGACATTCTTTCCTTACAACACTAAGAAAAAAGTTTTTCATTCGGCAGTAGAAAGAAGAAATCTCCTTGAATGGTCCTGCGGCCCGCAGGCAGTCAGAGAGCCACGCTGCACACAGGAATATGGCCCCGAGGCCGCTCCAAGCTGCGACCAAGGTAAGAGGCCTGGGGGGTCGTGTCTGTTTGGGCTGCGTGGTGCAGCTTTATGCTTTTATTACCACTTGTGCGTTTGGTGAAGTCAAACAATGTGGCCTTTATGATCTATGAGTTAAGCCGAGTATTTAACTAGAAGTCTTGTTTGTGTGTGTGTGTGTGTGTGTGCCTGTGTGTGCCTGTGTGTATGTGGGAGGGGGTCACATTAGCACCCACAGTTGTTTAGTTTGTTCAACTTGTGGTCGCCTTTGCTGCGGTGCGCCCTGAACTCTTCCACTCGTGCGCTTTGACGCAGTGGATTTTTCACGGGACTAAATCTGAGGCATTTTCTTTCTGCTTTTATTCTCATGAACGTTCAGTTTTTGTGCTATATGTTCAGGACGCAGAGGCTTTACGACAAATTTAACTGTCTGACACAATGAAATATAAATTATTCCATGTTTGCACTGTTGATGGAAATTATTAGTCCGTTCATTCGGTGTGTGTGTGCGTGTTTGTGTGTGTGTGTGTGTGTTGTCTGCCATGTGCAAACAGGCCAAGGAGCCTGTGGACGGAACATAATGCTAATGTCAATAATAATGCTATCATCTAGGAGTGGCTGCAGAGGAGGAGTGAAAACAGAAAAATAAAACGTGGTAGTGAGTGGAGCTTATGGAGACTCTCTCAGCAACACTTCAAAAACAGTTTGCCTAAAAAACCAAAACTCTAGCCTTAATGCATTTCAAACGATCTCTGGGTGCAGCGCGCAGCTCGGCCTCCTGCCTGCTGATCTGACCAGCAGAGGACCAGGGAAACCTGACCAGCTTCAGAAATCAACTTATCCAGGAAGTCAAACCGTGGGCCCATCGGGTGCAGGGCTCTCCATCCTGTCCTGAGGACCATGATGCTCTGCGTTAACAAATAGAATCAAATCGCGGCGGGGTCCTGAAAAGGGCCTGGAAGAGAGAGAGAAGAGAAGGTGAAGGAAGAAAATTTGATGGTCATGCAGGGGCAGCAGGGAGGGTTCAACCAAAGGACACGTTTTTCTGACCGATGAGGTCCACTAACTCTGAAGACAGAGACCGACCCTGCTACCCCACACCCCCACCCGGAGCACATACACACAAACAGAACCTAACCTCTCCCCCCACAACTCCTGGCCCCCCTTGACCTCACAAGGCTGATAGACCCTCAGCTCCCTGGAACATTCCCAGACCTCCAGAGCCTCAGGCCACTTTGTCATAACAGGCCGAGTTCATGGCACTGTAACCCAGGCAGGGAGTCAGATGTCTCCTCCCACACACAAACAGGCCCATAGGCAGCCAGAAAAAACAGTCATCCACCTTGACAATGCTAAACTACGATATAAAGGCTCTCTGTTAATTGACAAGACTGTAAATGCAAACATGGTATTTAATTAAAAATAGTAAATTGACTTAAATCAGTTTTCATCAAATAGTGATTAAGACTCACTTTTAGTAAGTTACTTGTAATTTGTGGTCAAAAAATCTCAGTAGCTCAGTTAACTTGAGCTCGTTTCATTTAGAAAAAGTAAGTTTTTGATAAGTGTGAACAAATCCCGTATCATATCGCGATAAGAAGACATCTCGCGCATGCTCAGAATAGAACCACACACGCACACTGCGCATGCCTCATTTTTGAGCGCGTTTCACTCTTCTCTTGGGAAATATCGTAACAGATACCAGTAAGTATGTTTTTTTAATCATAATGTATGAAGTTGGTATTAAAATGTTTTTTAACAGGCGATGTTGGTGTGCATTTCTCGCAGAAATATGGGTATTGTCTCAGCTCGTGTTAGCTAACGGTAGAGCTAGCCAACTAATGATATTTAACATAAACCTAGCTAGTGGCAATATTCCACAATATAATTTAAAATTTTCGTTTGAGGCAATTGTGCTCGCGCGTGCCGTGGAAGTTAAGAGTCGCAGGGAAAAGAAAGGTGGAGGCACACGGGGTGTCTTCCCCCAGTTGCTTCTTAGCAGCTAAGCTAAGAGGAGATACACGAGTGAGTCGCACAGACTGCAAACACTTAAAAAAAATAATAGCAACCTGAACCAAACGTTTGGTTCTGCTGCCCCTTGGCTTGTTGATCACGGATCAGACATTGGCAATAATAAATGATATAAAAGTCTTCCTTTTCAAAGTAAAATACTGTGAAGTCTGTAAAGGTCAGGTCTCTGTCAGGTCTCAGATAGATCAGAGTTCGGTCTGAGTTTGGTCTCAGTTAGGTCTCAATCAGTTTCAGTCAGGTCTCAATTTGGTCTCATTTGTGTCTCAAGTCAGTTTCAGTCTGTCTCCATCAGGTCTCTGCCAGGTCTCAGTTAGTTCTGCGTTCGATCTAAGATCGGTCTCAGTTAGGTCTCAGTTAGGTCTCAGTTAGGTCCAGTGGCAGCTGGTCAATTTTTTCCATGGGGGACGCCATCTATTGGTCATAAAAAGGTACTACCTAAAAGGAAAAACTCCACACTCCTTTTAAAATTTGACACACATATATATTTGTCCATGAATAAATCCAATCAGCTACTTAGACTACAAGCATGTTTTAAATACATAAAAACCTGGATTACCCTAAATGTTCTGTTTCTGAACACAGAAAAGACTGAGGTTTTAGTTTTGGATCTGAGCATCTTAGGAATTAATTTTTCAGTCTTTCGCACTCCTTAGATGGCATTAATCTGGCCAGTGGCGGACTTAGACATTTTGGGGCCCCAGGCAAACCTTTGTAAAGGGGCCCTGTACCGGTCTGTCGTGGTGAAGAGAGAGCTGAGTCAAAAGGCAAAGCTCTCAATTTACCGATCGATCTACGTTCCCACCCTCATCTATGGTCATGAGCTTTGGGTTGTGACCGAAAGAACAAGATCTCGGATACAAGCGGCTGAAATGAGTTTTCTCCGCAGGGTGGCTGGACTCTCCCTTAGAGATAGGGTGAGAAGCTCAGTCATCCGGGAGGGACTCGGAGTAGAGCCGCTGCTTCTCCACATCGAGAGGAGCCAGTTGAGGTGGCTCGGGCATCTGGTTAGGATGCCTCCTGGACGCCTCCCTGGTGAGGTGTTCCGGGCATGTCCCACCGGGAGGAGACCCAGAGGAAGACCCAGGATACGCTGGAGGGACTATGTTTCTCGGCTGGCCTGGGAACGCCTTGGGATTCCCCCAGAGGAGCTGCTCCAAGTGGCTGGGGAGAGGGAAGTCTGGGCCTCCCTACTTAGGCTGCTACCCCCGCGACCCGACCCCGGATAAGAGGAAGAAAATGGATGGATGGATGTTTTATTATTGCAATAAAAGGCTCTAAATCAAGTCTTACACCAAAATTCAACAACACTAAATAAACACAAACAAATAGAGAGGGTAGATGTGAGCAATACAGTAGAAATATATTTTCCTAAATTATAAGATTTTCACAACTTTAATTCTTTTAACGTTATATTACATATTCTGTAACAGGGAACAGTTGTTAGATCAATGTGAAAAAGTGAGTGTGTGTAGTTGAGATGTGGTACTTTGAGATGAATTCACACACTGGCTTCGATATGAACAGCAAGATGTCCAGGCATGAGACACTTTTTACAGCATTAAGTGATCATGAATTACCTTGATTATTCAGCTGGACTTCTATGAAAGTTGTCTTCTGTCTTGTTTCTGGTCTTTAATGATGCATGTTTAAAGACTGCATCTGAAAAAACAACAAATGTTAGTGTTGGAGGAAATAAAAGAAAAAATAAGACATTATTACATTTAACACATGTGAAGGCTCTCATTTATCCAAGTTTCCATAATTAAGACTGGAAGTTTTGACTTCTTTTTAAACCTTAAAACTTACACAGACTGTAAGACTTACTGTAAACTAAATGACTCAAATAATGTCACAGATTTTTCCACCTGGATTATTGAGCATGCATCAGGGAATGTCACTTTTCATTTATATCAATTTTTACATTTTAGATAACATTTTAATTTAGCAATCCTAGCCTTTTGATTCTGTTGTTTTAAACTAACAGTGGCATTTCTGTCCAAAGCAAACCTGTCATTATTAAAAAACACATTTTTGCATTACTCTGAAAGCTATAAGTTGTGCTTTATAATGTATTTAATGGAGGGACTATGGACCAAATAACAAAACAATGATAGTCTGATGAAGTTTTAACAGTCAAATATTTTGTAAAATGGTTGAGAATTTTTTTTTATAGATAACTGTGGAATATTTTAGATCTATTCTATTCAATGTAAAGTCCGAATAATTTAATAATACTGTATACTAAGCAAGCAGGGCAGAGAGCTAAAGTAGGTAAAATATATAATCCCCTCTCTCCTATTTAATTCAGAAGATTTAGGTCGAATATCTTTTAATATTTTGATACAGAAAGAAAACGTGAAAATAGTGGTTGTCTCAGCTGATTACTGTTAGGATTTCTTTTACCCAACCTACAAAATAATTTCTAAAACTCGTACCTCATCTTGCTTTAATACTTTATCTTCATCTTGAGTCACTGCCTCGGTGCCTGGATCCTGATGTCCGGTTCCGCCACACTTTTAAATGGGCCGCTGCCGCTCGTGACCGTCATTAGCAGTTGATGAAGTTTTAGAATTCGACCCATTTAAAAAAGGTTGTCACTTTCGGTAGTGAAGAAACATACGTTATTGTTTTTTGACGCTTTTTACGTTTTTCAGCTCCGCTTTTCTGTCTCCTGTCTCCCGCTTCCTTCTCACACAAAACAGCAGCGAGCATACAGCACTTCCTGGATTAGTGGGTGACGTCATGACGCATGACGGAATAGTCCATTTTAGTAGGGGGGTACAGAACTCAACCGTTTTTTCTGTTGCGTTTTTAAAGATAGTTTTCATCGTAACTATAATTATTTTTATGTTAAACGTACATTAACAAGCAGGAGCAATGTTAAGGATGTAGGTGACGGCTGGGGTCCCTGCTTATTGGCGGCCCCTGCTCATTGGCGGCCCCAGGCCCCGGCCTCGTTCGCCTGAATGGTAGATCCGCCACTGAATCTGGCCTCCAGCTCTAATGTTAAAAATGTTGGTGTTATTTTTGATCAGGACATTTATTTTATCCCCCACATTAAAAATGTACTACAACTGCCTTCTTCTACCTGCGTAATATCACTAAATGTAGAAACAACTTATCTAAAAATGATGCAGAAAAACTGGTTCATGCATTTGTCATATCTAACCCCAGCTCACCCTTGTGCCTAAACCTAACCAAGACCCTAAACCTAACCAAAGAGAGTGAAATCGAAACCTAACCACGTAAGTAAACGGAGCCTGCTGTCATCCATTGTAACGGTATTTGAAACATGCTAGTACAATATCAGTCCATTCTATGGGCGCTATCAACCGTTATCATCCGCATAGAGTGTGGGAGAAACAGTTCGATTCTATGGTTGATAACATCCGAAGCGGGTGATGTACACAGGGTCCCAGTTACATCCAGCAATAAAATGTAAAAAAAACCTATAATAAGATCCAAGATATGAACTAAGAAAAATGATAACTAAAAATGACACTGAGCATGGACTTTGTTGATAACTAAATATACACTAAGCACTAGTAGTACAAAAACAATATGAAGAACAGCAGCACAAACATGAGTCTGTGAGCAGATAGTTAATGCCTGTAGTAGTTTTGTAATTTTTATTAATAATAAAAATTACAAAACTTTAAAACTTTAGAAAGCTACAAAAAATCCCAATAATTTAGATAATCACTGTGAATAAATCACATCACGCTGCTGATTTATTTCACGCTGCTGTGTTCATTCATACTCATCTACTCACACAGACTCATATTCGTCGTGTTGTTCGGCTTATTGTTTTTGTACTGCTAATGCTTAGTGTACTTTTAGTAATCATTTTTCTTAGTTCATAACTTAGACCTTATTACTGTTTTTCTTTTGCATTTTATACTTTTCTTGGATGTAACTGGGACCCTGTGTACTGGGTTTCAAGCTCAGCAAAATTATTATCCAAACTATCAAAAAATAAACAAGGGACACGTCATGGCAGGGCAAGCCGACCCCATTACCTTCACCCCTACCAGCGTGATGATTCACTCCTCCCTCTCACTCTGCTTTTCTTGCTCTGAAATGAACCTGGATTTATGTTTTTGAATGATAAAAATGTGCATAGAACGTTAATTATTACACAATTTAATAATTTATTTTGAGTGCAAATAAAATTACCAGGGTAAAATATTTTTAAAAATAATTTATATTTCTTAAACGTTCTTTTGTTCTGCTTATCTTAAAACATTATTAACAGAAAACAATAAGAACATTTGTATAATAATGCATTTAGTGTAAATATAAAGTTTGTAGGGGATTTGTAAACAAACACATTGTGCATTAAAAGCCATGTGTCATGTGTAGCAATAGAAGAACTTGTGATGCTCCATCACGTGGAGTCAACTTGTTTCTTCCATTTGTATTTGTGTAGCTCCTGCTGCAGTAAGGAGTGGTTTGTTTTTCAGAGCCTAAGAGTAAAACTCTGAGCAAGACATTTCATCTTTTAGATTGACAATGAGCTCATTTTTAATTAGTTCAGAAGAACATTTGTTTCGCACACCAGTCCACTTATTTTTCATGAGAGAAAATCATTTCCACAAATCCAGTGGAAGATGGGATGAAGACAGTGGATACAACAGCTGGATGTTGGTGAGGTCAGCTGTCTGAAGACTTGATCCACCTCTCTGCTGTTTCCTTGGACTGCCACCTTCTCCTGAGCTTCTGTGGTGAGGTGCTGCAGTCACACATTCCTCATGAAGCTCATCCATAGACATGCTTAGTCTGCCAAAAGGAGTTAAAAGTTTTATGATCTGAGTTCACCAGAGGCACATGTCATGTACAGTGGTTAATAAATGAGAAAAAATATTTTATCTTTATGATTTTCCATCATATCCTAACTGTCTAACTACCTTTTGAAATAAATGTAATACATCATATACAGTATAAACTGTTAATTTTTTTAAAGATGTGTAGAAGTATGCATATGTTTGTATACTGTAAAGTAAGTTTGATCATGTATTCATTTGTATATATCAGGTGTATCCATTTGGATACAACTATCATTAATAAAACATGGTTCATCTTCACCTTGTTTGAGGCATTGTGTGAAGAGAGAATGGGAGTGGGCTGCTTCCTCTTTTCAATTTTTGGACCACTTCTTCTATTACATTCTGTTATCATTATCACAGTAATACAAGTTCATAATACAAATAGAATCAAGCTCATTTTTTGTACTGGTTCTCTTAAATGTTCCTAATATTAAAGGTCCTAATATTGCACCTTAGCATATAAAGCATTTCACCATATAAATATACCTTAAATGTTTTGATGTTAATAGGAGCTTGATACTTGCAAGAGGCTTTGTTTTCATTCTCCAGATCAATACAGTGTTAAGAAATACTGTAGTATAACACCATCAGTGACATTTAGTGTATAAAATTATTAATGTTTGATTTTTTATAAGCAAATTCAAATAAATGTAGCCATCAGAGTCCAATACAATAACCTGGAGGCTAGCACTAGTATGCTAACTCCACAAACAAAGAAAAAACAAACTCACCAGTTCCCACTTGCTGTCAGCTGAAGGTTGTTTTTTCAACAAACAAAGCCATCTAAAAGTTGAGAGGCAAATCAGTCAGGAATGGTAATATAATAATATAAGCATTAGATAAAGGCTTGCATTAGTATGCTAGCTCCATAAACAAACTCACCAGTTCCCACTTATAGAACAAACAGTCAGCTGAAGGCTTTTTCACAAACAGAGACTTCTAAAAGTTGATAGGCATATTGGTCAGAAATGGCAAATAAGCATTAGATAAAGGGCTTTCAATGATTTAAAACCTACCTGCAGCCAGCCTGCTTGAGTCACTGCACGGCTCATTTCACAGACAAAAACAAAACAAAAACGGAAGCACATGATCGGTAGGTACAGCTCACGTTAGACATGACTAGGGCGCAGATATTTGTGCCCAGCATCTTCCTATTCTTTTGTAACGTCGTGGAATAACTGCGCATGCACAATTTTTAACAAGAGTCTATGGATAAGATTTGTGCGTCCCCAGGACCGGAAATACGTCACCAATCAGAAAACGTTATTTTTGAAACAAACAATATAACTCATCATTATTTCATTTTTATTTATATTATTTTTCTAAGTCTTCAATGTAAAATGGTGAATAACTCCAAAATTCCAGTGGGGCGGCACCCTAGCGCCTCCTACTGGCCAGCCGGCCTTGTTTAGGTCTCAGTTAGGTCTCAGTTAGGTCTCAATCTGATCTCTGTTAGGTCTCAGTTAGGTCACAGTTAGGTCTCAGTCAGGTCTCAGTTAGGTCTCAATCAGGTCTCATTCAGGTCTCAGTCAGATCTCAGTAAGGTCTCATTTAGGTTTCAGTCAAGTCTCAATTAGGTTTCTGTAAGGTCTCAGTTAGGTCTCAGTTAGTTTCAGTTAGGTCTCTGTCAGGTCTCAATGAGGTCTCAGTCAGTTCTCAGATATGTCTCAATACGGTCTTGGTCGGGTCTCAGTCAGGTCTCAGTTAGAACTCAGTTAGTTTCAGTTAGGTCTCAGTCAGGTCTCAATTAGGTTTCATTTCTCAAGTCAGGTCTCATTCAGGTCTCTGTCAGTTTCAGTCTGTCTCCGTCAGGTCTGTGTCAGGTCTCAGTTAGGTCTGCATTCAATCTGAGTTCGGTCTCAGTTAGAGCTCAGTTAGGTCTCAGTCAGATCTCAGTTAGGTCTCAATCAGGTCTCAGTCAGGCCTTATTTAGGTCTCAGTCACGTCTCAATTACTTTGTAGGTTTCTGTAAGGTCTCACTTAGGTCTCAGTTAGGTCTCAATTAGTTTCAGTTAGGTCTCAGTCAATTCTCAGATATGTCTCAATCCGGTCTTAGTCGGGTCTCAGTCAGATCTCAATTAGGTCTCAGTAAGGTTTCAGTTAGGTCACAGTCAGTTTCAGTCTGTCTCCACAGGTGTCTGTCAGGTCTCAGTTAGGTCTGAGTTTGATCTAAGTTTGGTCTCAGTTAGGTTTCAGTTAGTTCTCAGTCAGATCTCAGTCAGATCTCAGTCAGATCTCAGTTAGGTCTCAGTTAGATCTCAGGTAGGTCTCAGTCAGTTTCAGTCTGTCTCCATCAGGACTCTGTCAGGTCTCAGTTAGGTCTGAGTTTGATCTAAGTTTGGTGTCAGTTAGGTCTCAGCCAGATCTCAGTCCGATCTCAGTCAGATCTCAGTTTGTTCTGTTAGGTCTCAGTTAGGTCCCAGTCAGATCTCAGTTAGGTCTCAATCAGGTCTCAGTCAGGTCTGAGTCAGATCTCAGTCAGGTTTCGTTTCTGTAAGGTCTCGGTTAGGTCTCAATCAGTTTCAGTTAGGTCTCAGTCAGTTTCAGTTAGTTCTCAGTCAGGTTTCAATGAGGTTTCAGTCAGTTCTCAGATATGTCTCATTCTGGTCTCAGTTAGGTCTCAGTTAGGTCTCATTCAGGCCTCATTGAGGCCTTAGTCCATTCTCATTTAGGTTTCAGTAAGGTCTAATTTAGGTCTCATTCAGGTCTCAGTTTGTGCTCATTTAGGTCGCAGTGAGGTCTCAGTTAGGTCTCAATCAGTTTCAGTCTGTCTCCATCAGGTGTATGTCATGTCTCAGTCAGGTCTCAGTCAAGTATTGATTAGGTTTCAGTCGGTCTCAGTCAAGTGTCTGTCAGGTCTCAGTTAGATCTGAGTTCGGTCTGAGGTTGGTCTCATTTAGGTCATCAGTCAGGTCTCAGTCAGGTCTCTGCCAGGACTGTCAGATCTTAGTTAGATCTCATTTAGGTCTCAGTTAGGTCTCAATCAGTTTCAGTCTGTCTCCATCAGGTGTATGTCATGTCTCAGTCAGGTCTCAGTCAAGTATTGATTAGGTTTCAGTCGGTCTCAGTCAAGTGTCTGTCAGGTCTCAGTTAGATCTGAGTTCGGTCTGAGGTTGGTCTCATTTAGGTCTCAGTCAGGTCTCTGCCAGGACTGTCAGATCTTAGTTAGATCTCATTTAGGTCTCAGTTATGTCTCTGTTGGGTCTCAGTTAGGTCTCAATTAGGTCTCAGTCAGGTCTCGTTTAGGTCTTAGTCAGGTGTCAGTTAGGTCTCAGTTAGGTCTCATTTAGCTCTGAGTCAGATAACAGTTAGTTCTCAGTCAGGTCTCAGTCAGGTCTCATATAGGTCTCAGTCAGGTCTCAGTCAGGTCTCAGTTAGTTCTCAGTCAGGTCTCAGTTAGTTCTCAGGTCTCAGTTAGTTATCAGGTCTCAGTTAGGTCTCAGCCAGATCTTAGTGAGGTCTCAGTCAGGTCTCAGTTAGTTCTCAGGTCTCAGTTAGGTCTCATTTAGGTCTCAGTCAGGTCTCGTTTAGGTCTTAGTCAGGTGTCAGTTAGGTCTCAGTTAGGTCTCATTTAGCTCTGAGTCAGATAACAGTTAGTTCTCAGTCAGGTCTCAGTCAGGTCTCATATAGGTCTCAGTCAGGTCTCAGTTAGTTCTCAGGTCTCAGTTAGTTCTCAGGTCTCAGTTAGTTATCAGGTCTCAGTTAGGTCTCAGTTAGGTCTCATTTAGCTCTGAGTCAGATAACAGTTAGTTCTCAGTCAGGTCTCAGTCAGGTCTCATATAGGTCTCAGTCAGGTCTCAGTTAGTTCTCAGGTCTCAGTTAGTTCTCAGGTCTCAGTTAGTTATCAGGTCTCAGTTAGGTCTCAGTTAGGTCTCATTTAGCTCTGAGTCAGATAACAGTTAGTTCTCAGTCAGGTCTCAGTCAGGTCTCATATAGGTCTCAGTCAGGTCTCAGTTAGTTCTCAGGTCTCAGTTAGTTCTCAGGTCTCAGTTAGTTATCAGGTCTCAGTTAGGTCTCAGTTAGGTCTCAGTCAGATCTCAGTGAGGTCTCAGTCAGGTCTCAGTTAGTTCTCAGGTCTCAGTTAGTTCTCAGGTCTCAGTTAGGTCTCATTTAGGTCTCAGTCAGATCTCAGTGAGGTCTCAGTTAGTTCTCAGGTCTCAGTTAGGTCTCATTTAGGTCTCAGTCAGTTCTCAGATAGGTCTCATTCCAGTCTTAGTCAAGTCTCAGTTAAGTGTCATTCATGTCTCAGTCAGTTCTGTGTCAGGTCTCATACAACGGGGAGCTTCCAGATAAATTAAGAAAAAAAACAAATACTTTAGACCTTTAGACCTACATTTTAACAGCTCTATTTGGAAACAGTAGTCACTCCCTTTCTTATTGAAGCATGTCTTTTCACTGTTAATTTTAGAACTATTAATATTTAATAAAATTGACTTGAGACATTGTTTAAAATGTGATGTTTCCAGCACTTTGTTGTTTACTGGTTTCAACAGACTTTTAGTTAATTGTAGGGAGAATATAAGTTTTAACTTGTGCTATTATTATTTTTAAATCATAAGGGCAACTAAATCCCACAGCAAAGCACAGCTTAAAACTCTGGGAAATCAGTTTTTTTTAGTGGGGGCAGTGGGAAGATAAGCAAATTGATAAGGTGGTCAGTGGCACCCCACAGACCCCTGTTGGGGCACCTCTGCTCTTCCAGGCATCAGCCAGGTTATCCAGATGACTGAAACAAAAAGGATGTGCAGCCAGGAAATAAATAAACTGCTGACTTTCTGAAAGTCGGCTCAGCTTCCAGATCAGTTAAAGCCTTGATGAGAGTAGAACACAAAATCGTATCAAACATCAAAATATGACACAGATCGTAAAGAGGAAGCCAATAATTAAATCCAAGCTAAGAATACCATGATCAGTTTTTTTCTAAATGTGATTTTGTCCCATTGATTGTTCAGTGGTCTGTCAGGCTGCTGTTCATTTTCCAGGATGTTCATCGGACATGCATTTTATTGGTGTGTGTGTATGTGTTTGCTTGTTTGTTTGTTTGTGTGTGTGTGTGTGTGTGTGTGTGTGCAGATTAACCAAAACAACAACAACAACAACAACATAAATGTGAATAACTGAATGTATCTCCTGTTTTATTGCTTGCTAAATGCTTGTTAACAATTTAACACCACATATTAGCTCCTCAGTTTTCATTTTGCCCAGTCTGTTCATCTTGTACAGTTAGTTCATCTAAGTTGGTGGCTTCAGATGATCATTTTGGATTTTGAAAGATGGCTTTGATGGCCAAATGAAACCAAACTTGTTGTTCATGCTGCTGGTTTGAAAAAAAAAAAAAAAGATGTTCACGTTAATACCCTGATGCATGCTCAATAATCCAGGTGGAAAAATCTAAAAAAGCTAAGTCTGGTCCTCTGGACATTCAAAAAACAAAAAAACACAAATCTACAATTTTTTTGCTTTGTTTTGTGTTTTTTTGTTTTTTGAATGTCCAGAGGACCAGACTTAGCTTTTTTAGATGTTCACGTTAATTTATCACAAATCTTTATCCATTAGATGTCTTGATTTTATTCCCAAGATTATGTTTCTGTTCATAAGATTTGCTGTCAAAGTGTGCCGAAGACAAAAAGGAAAATAAAAAAGTGTTTCAATGCCCTCATTCAATAAGCCTTTGCAGGGCGTTTGAGGTCAGAACACGCACTTGTTACCAGAGTTACTGGAAATGTTTTGCGCTGCTGTCAGGTTGCTGCCATGTCAGTTTAAAAGCACTGAAGAATTTGGCTTTGTTTCATTCATTCATTCATTCAACCTTTATTTATACAGGCTAGCCTCTTTGAGTCACGGGGACTCATTTACAAGAGGGACCTGTCTCACTCACACCAAACAACCATCCACTCTCACACTCACACCTAGGGTCAATTTAGAGTCACCAATCAGCCTAACAATCATTGTGCAGATTTTAAAAAATGTGCACATTATTCTACACAACTATGACTTAGTGGTCTACTGTAATGCACACAACTAGTAGAAAAACTGAAAGGAAAAGTACTTTTTTTATTATTGAATTTTGGTGAAACACAAAAGAAAACACATCCGTGTTAGTTTTTCTTCAACTCAAACACAGTTTGTAGAAACACCATTCAAATGTCAAAGTCACAGAAAAGCAGACTTGTCTGAACTGGTCTAAAAGTTTTGGAGCTTTTACAAACAAACTCTTCCTAAACATACAACTCTTTATAAACTCCATAAATCAACACAAATTAGTCTTAGCGCAGTGTCTCACTGGCTCTTTAAAACTCTCAGGAAAAACTTTCAAAATTGAAGCTACTGTTGGATTGAGGCTCACTTTTCAGTTTTTTCTTGCTTTGGTCTGCTCCTCATTAACTCAACAATCAGGGAGTGACAGACAGATGTGTGGTTACCATGGTGATCATAATGAGACAGTGGCAGCAGCTTTACCATTTCTTTAGTTCAGGACTGTTTAACTACCATATTTTTCAGCCTGAAAGTCACAGGTTTTGTCATAATTACGTGCCCTGCAACTTCTACGCAGAAGTGACATATTTGTGGATTTTTTTCTTTTCAATATTTATAAATCAATTTTTGGCTGAGATATGACTGTTTTCATTCATTCTGACTGAAAATATTGAACAATACCATTTTCAGCCACTAGATGACACTCGAGTATTATGGCATGCTGTTGCGTCATGTATTAGATAAAAGTGGCTATTAATGACACAATCTGCTTGCCACAGCCTGCCACTGTCGTCTGCTTGGAGCAACCGTCAAATCCATTGCATTTTGCTTTGCCGCCCTGGAGAAATGCAGCTGATTTGACCATTAAAGTGCATTTATTAAGTAAAAGTTAAACTGAGACACACCTTTACTATAAAGTCAAGCAAACCATTTTTGTTAGGTGATTATCTCGTTAAATTTTGAAGAAATGCACAGCGAGTCACCCTCTGCATGTTCATGTTTCCGCGTATCAGCTTCTGAAATGCAGATGATTTGACCATTAAAGTGCATTTATTAAGCAAAAGTTAGACTGAGACGCACCTTTGCTATGTTTCGAGCAAACAAATAATTGTTTTTAAGTGTTAATCTTGTTAAATTCTTGTTTATGTCCTCCCATGCATGCTCTCGTGGCCGCCATTTGGCAGCCAATCGATTGTTGGCACAACACCGGCCCACATTTCTGGGCTGTCAGTGGTGACACATAGATGCAACCTATATGGCAAAGCGACACATTTATGTATTTTTCCGCTTTACCGTATCGGACATATTTGGACTGATGCCACTTATAGGGTAGTGCAAAGTTTACGGTG
>JBBPBX010040564.1:0-29308 GCA_038048925.1 Garcialebias charrua
TATATATATATAATATATATATATATAATATATATATATATATATATATATATATATATATATATATATATATATATATATATATATATATATATATATGTTTGTTTGTTTTGCTTTGGTTCAGATGATGAGCAGAAAATGACTGAATAGTAAGTTTTCACAACTTACAACTTTAATATGCCAGTTGTCACAAACTACAAACAACCCTGAACTGGTTAAATACAAAACCACATGTTAGGGTTTGAAACTAGAATATGATGCTTCCATCACAAAATAAAATCACTGAATAGCTATTGTTGCCTGGACTTCAACACAAACTTCCCTGCAACACGCTTGCAGCAACTTCATTTTTTCTCTTCCCTTGTTTCTTCACCTGGTTTGGGGGGCCCCAGCTCCATTTCTTCTACAGCCGCCCCTGCTTTCTCCTACACCAGCTCCTTTGCCTCCGTTCCTGCACTTTTTATTTCTCCATTCACCTCCACCTCCACTTTCACTTCCTTATCACCAGCGGTGGGTGGGGGACCGGCTGCGCGCACCCCCCCTCCCCCGCCGGCAGCGGGAGGGGACCGGCCGCACCCCCCCTCCCTCCCCCGCCGGCAGCGGGAGGGGACCGGCCGCGCTGAAGCGAATAAAAGATAAAATCATCCAGTTTTACATAAAACCTAACAAGAACAGTTTTCTCCTTTGTGAGACAACGTGTTTGAGACTATCCGTTCACAAAAAAAAACTTAGGGGGCGGGTCCGGAGGCTCTGGGTGCCCCTAAAATTCCGGGGCCCCGGGCTCAAGCCCCTGCAAGCCCCTGCATAAATCCGGCCCTGGCTGTATGAACATGTGTGTAGTAGAGTGCTGTATGAATGTGTGTAGTAGAGTGCTGTATGAATGTGTGTAGTAAAGTGCTGTATGAATGTGTGTGTAGTAGAGTGTTGTATGAATGTGTGTAAGAGTGTTGTATGAATGTGTGTAGTAGAGTGTTGTATGAATGTGTGTAGTAGAGTGCCGTATGAATGTGTGTAGTAGAGTGCTGTATGAATGTGTGTAGTAGAGTGTTGTATGAATGTGTGTAGTAGAGTGCTGTATGAATGTGTGTAGTAGAGTGTTGTATGAATGTGTGTAGTAGAGTGTTGTATGAATGTGTGTAGTAGAGTGCTGTATGAATGTGTGTAGTAGAGTGTTGTATGAATGTGTGTAGTAGAGTGTTGTATGAATGTGTGTAGTAGAGTGTTGTATGAATGTGTGTAGTAGAGTGCTGTATGAATGTGTGTAGTAGAGTGTTGTATGAATGTGTGTAGTAGAGTGTTGTATGAATGTGTGTAGTAGAGTGTTGTATGAATGTGTGTAGTAGAGTGTTGTATGAATGTGTGTAG
The DNA here is from genome assembly GCA_038048925.1 of Garcialebias charrua. Classification (NCBI taxonomy): domain Eukaryota; kingdom Metazoa; phylum Chordata; class Actinopteri; order Cyprinodontiformes; family Rivulidae; genus Garcialebias; species Garcialebias charrua. The sequence goes on from JBBPBX010040564.1 coordinate 1,366, forward strand.
TAGAGTGTTGTATGAATGTGTGTAGTAGAGTGTTGTATGAATGTGTGTAGTAGAGTGTTGTATGAATGTGTGTAGTAGAGTGTTGTATGAATGTGTGTAGTAGAGTGTTGTATGAATGTGTGTAGTAGAGTGTTGTATGAATGTGTGTAGTAGAGTGTTGTATGAATGTGTGTAGTAGAGTGCTGTATGAATGTGTGTAGTAGAGTGTTGTATGAATGTGTGTGTAGTAGAGTGTTGTATGAATGTGTGTAGTAGAGTGCTGTATGAATGTGTGTATAGTAGAGTGCTGTATGAATGTGTATGTAGTAGAGTGCCGTATGAATTTGTGTGTAGTAGAGTGCTGTATGAATTTGTGTGTACTAGAGTGCTGTATGAATGTGTGTGTAGTAGAGTGCTGTATGAATGTGTGTAGTAGAGTGTTGTATGAATGTATGTGTAGTAGAGTGTTGTATGAATGTGTGTAGTAGAGTGTTGTATGAATGTGTGTGTAGTAGAGTGCTGTATGAATGTGTGTAGTAGATTGTTGTATGAATGTATGTGTAGTAGAGTGCTGTATGAATGTGTGTGTAGTAGAGTGCTGTATGAATGTGTGTAGTAGAGTGCTGTATGAATGTGTGTAGTAGAGTGCTGTATGAATGTGTGTAGTAGAGTGCTGTATGAATGTGTGTAGTAGAGTGCTGTATGAATGTGTGTAGTAGAGTGCTGTATGAATGTGTGTAGTAGAGTGCTGTATGAATGTGTGTAGTAGTGCTGTATGAATGTGTGTAGTACAATGCTGTATGAATGTGTGTAGTAGAGTGCTGTATGAATGTGTGTAGTAGAGTGCTGTATGAATGTGTGTAGTAGAGTGCTGTATGAATGTGTGTAGTAGAGTGCTGTATGAATGTGTGTGTAGTAGAGTGCTGTATGAATGTGTGTAGTAGAGTGCTGTATGAATGTGTGTAGTAGAGTGCTGTATGAATGTGTGTAGTAGAGTGCTGTATGAATGTGTGTAGTAGAGTGCTGTATGAATGTGTGTAGTAGAGTGCTGTATGAATGTGTGTAGTAGAGTGCTGTATGAATGAGTGTAGTAGAGTACTGTATGAATGTGTGTAATAGAGTGTTGTATGAATGTGTGTAGTAGAGTGCTGTATGAATGTGTGTAGTAGAGTGCTGTATGAATGTGTGTAAGAGTGTTGTATGAATGTGTGTAGTAGAGTGTTGTATGAATGTGTGTAGTAGAGTGCCGTATGAATGTGTGTGTAGTAGAGTGCTGTATGAATGTGTGTAGTAGAGTGTTGTATGAATGTGTGTGTAGTAGAGTGCTGTATGAATGTGTGTAGTAGAGTGCTGTATGAATGTGTGTAGTAGTGTTGTATGAATGTGTGTAGTGCAATGCTGTATGAATGTGTGTGTAGTAGAGTGCTGTATGAATGTGTGTGTAGTAGAGTGTTGTATGAATGTGTGTAGTAGAGTGCTGTATGAATTGTGTGTAGTAGAGTGCTGTATGAATGTGTGTGTAGTAGATTGTTGTATGAATGTGTGTTTAGAAGAGTGCTGTATGAATGTGTGTGTAGTAGAGTGCTGTATGAATGTGTGTGTAGTAGAGTGCTGTATGAATTTGTGTGTAGTAGAGTGCTGTATGAACATGTGTGTAGTAGAGTGCTGTATGAATGTGTGTAGTAGAGTGTTGTATGAATGTGTGTAGGAGAGTGTTGTATGAATGTGTGTGTAGTAGAGTGCTGTATGAATGTGTGTAGTAGAGTGCTGTATGAATGTGTGTAGTAGAGTGCTGTATGAATGTGTGTGTAGTAGAGTGCTGTATGAATTGTGTGTAGTAGAGTGCTGTATGAATGTGTGTAGTAGAGTGCTGTATGAATGTGTGTGTAGTAGAGTGCTGTATGAATGTGTGTAGTAGAGTGCTGTATGAATGTCTGTGTAGTAGAGTGCTGTATGAATTTGTGTGTAGTAGAGTACTGTATGAAGTGTGTGTAGTAGAGTGTTGTATGAATGTGTGTTTAGTAAGAGTGCTGTATGAATGTGTGTGTAGTAGAGTGTTGTATGAATGTGTGTAGTAGAGTGTTGTATGAATGTGTGTAGTAGAGTGCTGTATGAATGTGTGTAGTAGAGTGTTGTATGAATGTGTGTGTAGTAGAGTGTTGTATGAATGTGTGTAGTAGAGTGCTGTATGAATGTGTGTGTAGTAGAGTGCTATATGAATGTGTATGTAGTAGAGTGCCGTATGAATTTGTGTGTAGTAGAGTGCTGTATGAATTTGTGTGTACTAGAGTGCTGTGTGAATGTGTGTGTAGTAGAGTGCTGTATGAATGTGTGTAGTAGAGTGTTGTATGAATGTGTGTAGTAGAGTGCTGTATGAATTTGTGTGTAGTAGAGTGCTGTATGAATGTGTGTAGTAGAGTGTTGTATGAATGTGTGTAGTAGAGTGCTGTATGAATGTGTGTGTAGTAGAGTGCTGTATGAATGTGTGTGTAGTAGAGTGCTGTATGAATGTGTGTGTAGTAGAGTGCTGTATGAATTTGTGTGTAGTAGAGTGCTGTATGAATGTGTGTGTAGTAGAGTGCTGTATGAATGTGTGTGTAGTAGAGTGCTGTATGAATGTGTGTGTAGTAGAGTGCTGTATGAATGTGTGTGTAGTAGAGTGCTGTATGAATGTGTGTGTAGTAGAGTGCTGTATGAATGTGTGTGTAGTAGAGTGCTGTATGAATGTGTGTGTAGTAGAGTGCTGTATGAATGTGTGTAGTAGAGTGCTGTATGAATGTGTGTGTAGTAGAGTGCTGTATGAATGTGTGTAGTAGAGTGCTGTATGAATGTGTGTGTAGTAGAGTGCTGTATGAATGTGTGTAGTAGAGTGCTGTATGAATGTGTGTGTAGTAGAGTGCTGTATGAATGTGTGTAGTAGAGTGCTGTATGAATGTGTGTAGTAGAGTGCTGTATGAATGTGTGTAGTAGAGTGTTGTATGAATGTGTGTAGTAGAGTGCTGTATGAATGTGTGTGTAGTAGAGTGCTGTATGAATGTGTGTGTAGTAGAGTGCTGTATGAATGTGTGTGTTGTAGAGTGCTGTATGAATTTGTGTGTAGTAGAGTACTGTATGAATGTGTGTGTAATAGATTGTTGTATGAATGTGTGTGTAGTAGAGTGCTGTATGAATGTGTGTGTAGTATAGTGTTGTATGAATGTGTGTAAGAGTGTTGTATGAATGTGTGTAGTAGAGTGTTGTATGAATGTGTGTAGTAGAGTGCCGTATGAATGTGTGTGTAGTAGAGTGCTGTATGAATGTGTGTAGTAGAGTGTTGTATGAATGTGTGTGTAGTAGAGTGCTGTATGAATGTGTGTAGTAGAGTTCTGTATGAATGTGTGTAGTAGTGTTGTATGAATGTGTGTAGTGCAATGCTGTATGAATGTGTGTGTAATAGAGTGCTGTATGAATGTGTGTGTAGTAGAGTGTTGTATGAATGTGTGTAGTAGAGTGCTGTATGAATGTGTGTAGTAGAGTGCTGTATGAATGTGTGTGTAGTAGAGTGTTGTATGAATGTGTGTAGTAGAGTGTTGTATGAATGTGTGTAGTAGAGTGTTGTATGAATGTGTGTAGTAGAGTGCTGTATGAATGTGTGTGTAGTAGAGTGCTGTATGAATGTGTGTAGTAGAGTGTTGTATGAATGTGTGTAGTAGAGTGCTGTATGAATGTGTGTAGTAGAGTGTTGTATGAATGTGTGTAGTAGAGTGTTGTATGAATGTGTGTAGTAGAGTGCTGTATGAATGTGTGTAGTAGAGTGCTGTATGAATGTGTGTAGTAGAGTGCTGTATGAATGTGTGTAGTAGAGTGCTGTATGAATGTGTGTAGTAGAGTGTTGTATGAATGTGTGTAGTAGAGTGTTGTATGAATGTGTGTAGTAGAGTGTTGTATGAATGTGTGTAGTAGAGTGCTGTATGAATGTGTGTGTAGTAGAGTGCTGTATGAATGTGTGTAGTAGAGTGTTGTATGAATTGTGTGTAGTAGAGTGCTGTATGAATGTGTGTAGTAGAGTGCTGTATGAATGTGTGTAGTAGAGTGTTGTATGAATGTGTGTAGTGCAGTGCTGTATGAATGTGTGTGTAGTAGAGTGCTGTATGAATGTGTGTGTAGTAGAGTGTTGTATGAATGTGTGTAGTAGAGTGCTGTATGAATGTGTGTAGTAGAGTGCTGTATGAATGTGTGTAGTAGAGTGTTGTATGAATGTGTGTAGTAGAGTGTTGTATGAATGTGTGTAGTAGAGTGTTGTATGAATGTGTGTAGTAGAGTGCTGTATGAATGTGTGTGTAGTAGAGTGCTGTATGAATGTGTGTAGTAGAGTGTTGTATGAATGTGTGTAGTAGAGTGCTGTATGAATGTGTGTAGTAGAGTGTTGTATGAATGTGTGTGTAGTAGAGTGTTGTATGAATGTGTGTAGTAGAGTGCTGTATGAATGTGTGTGTAGTAGAGTGCTATATGAATGTGTATGTAGTAGAGTGCCGTATGAATTTGTGTGTAGTAGAGTGCTGTATGAATTTGTGTGTACTAGAGTGCTGTGTGAATGTGTGTGTAGTAGAGTGCTGTATGAATGTGTGTAGTAGAGTGTTGTATGAATGTGTGTAGTAGAGTGCTGTATGAATTTGTGTGTAGTAGAGTGCTGTATGAATGTGTGTAGTAGAGTATTGTTTGAATGTGTGTAGTAGAGTGCTGTATGAATGTGTGTGTAGTAGAGTGCTGTATGAATGTGTGTGTAGTAGAGTGATGTATGAATGTCTGTGTTGTAGAGTGCTGTATGAATTTGTGTGTAGTAGAGTACTGTATGAATGTGTGTGTAGTAGATTGTTGTATGAATGTGTGTTTAGAAGAGTGCTGTATGAATGTGTGTGTAGTAGAGTGCTGTATGAATGTGTGTGTAGTAGAGTGCTGTATGAATTTGTGTGTAGTAGAGTGCTGTATGAACATGTGTGTAGTAGAGTGCTGTATGAATGTGTGTAGTAGAGTGTTGTATGAATGTGTGTAGGAGAGTGTTGTATGAATGTGTGTGTAGTAGAGTGCTGTATGAATGTGTGTAGTAGAGTGTTGTATGAATGTGTGTAGTAGAGTGCTGTATGAATTTGTGTGTAGTAGAGTGCTGTATGAATGTGTGTAGTAGAGTATTGTTTGAATGTGTGTAGTAGAGTGCTGTATGAATGTGTGTGTAGTAGAGTGCTGTATGAATGTGTGTGTAGTAGAGTGCTGTATGAATGTCTGTGTTGTAGAGTGCTGTATGAATTTGTGTGTAGTAGAGTACTGTATGAATGTGTGTGTAGTAGATTGTTGTATGAATGTGTGTTTAGAAGAGTGCTGTATGAATGTGTGTGTAGTAGAGTGTTGTATGAATGTGTGTAGTAGAGTGTTGTATAAATGTGTGTAGTAGAGTGCTGTATGAATGTGTGTGTAGTAGAGTGCTGTATGAATGTGTGTAATAGAGTGTTGTATGAATGTATGTAGTAGAGTGCTGTATGAATGTGTGTAGTAGAGTGTTGTATGAATGTGTGTGTAGTAGAGTGTTGTATGAATGTGTGTAGTAGAGTGCTGTATGAATGTGTGTATAGTAGAGTGCTTTATGAATGTGTATGTAGTAGAGTGCCATATGAATTTGTGTGTAGTAGAGTGCTGTATGAATTTGTGTGTACTACAGTGCTGTATGAATGTGTGTGTAGTAGAGTGCTGTATGAATGTGTGTAGTAGAGTGTTGTATGAATGTATGTGTAGTAGAGTGTTGTATGAATGTGTGTAGTAGAGTGTTGTATGAATGTGTGTGTAGTAGAGTGCTGTATGAATGTGTGTAATAGATTGTTGTATGAATGTATGTGTAGTAGAGTGCTGTTTGAATGTGTGTGTAGTAGAGTGCTGTATGAATGTGTGTATTAGAGTGCTGTATGAATGTGTATAGTAGAGTGCTGTATGAATGTGTGTAGTAGAATGCTCCAAGTGGCTGGGGAGAGGGAATTCTGGGCCTCCCTACTTAGGCTGCTACCCCCGCGACACGACCCCGGATAAGCGGGAGAAGATGGATGGATGGATGGATGGATAGAGCGCTGTATGAATGTGTGTAGTAGAGTGCTGTATGAATGTGTGTAGTAGAATGCTGTATGAATGTGTGTAGTAGAGTGCTGTATGAATGTGTGTAGTATATTGCTGTATGAATGTGTGTGTAGTAGAGTGCTGTATGAATGTGTGTGTAGTAGAGTGCTGTATGAATGTGTGTGTAGTAGGGTGTTGCATGAATGTGTGTAGTAGATAATAATAATAATAATAATGAATTCAATTTATAACGCACTTTTCATTAATGAAAATCTCAAAGTGCTACAAGGTGCAACAGAAATTAAATGTCAATAAACAAGTAATAAAACAAGTAAAATCAATAACAGTATCAACTAAGATCAAAAGTAGAATCATGAGGAGGCAGAGTATGCTCGGTTGAAAAGAAAGGTCTTCAAGCCGCTCTTAAAGTCAACCACAGACTGTGGGACCCTCAGACAGTCAGGAAGAGAGTTCCACAGGCGGGGGGCAGCCACACTGAAAGCCCGGTCTCCCATGGTCCTTAATTTGGTTCTTGGAATGTGAAGGAGATTACTGTTCTGTGACCGCAGCGACCGGGTGGATGAGTGTGTAGTAGAGTGCTGTATGAATGTGTGTAGTAGAGTATTCTATGAATGTGTGTAGTTGAGTGTTGTATGAATGTGTGTAGTAGAGTGCTGTATGAATGTATGTGTAGTAGAGTGCTGTATGAATGTGTGTGTAGTAGAGTGCTGTATGAATGTGTGTGTTGTAGAGTGCTGTATGAATTTGTGTGTAGCAGAGTACTGTATGAATGTGTGTGTAATAGATTGTTGTATGAATGTGTGTGTAGTAGAGTGCTGTATGAATGTGTGTGTTGTAGAGTGTTGTATGAATGTGTGTAGTATATTGCTGTATGAATGTGTGTTTAGTAGAGTGCTGTATGAATGTTTGTGTAGTAGAGTGCTGTATGAATGTGTGTGTAGTAGGGTGTTGCATGAATGTGTGTAGTAGAGTGCTGTATGAATGTGTGTGTAGTAGAGTGCTGTATGAATGTGTGTGTAGTAGAGTGCTGTATGAATGTGTGTGTTGTAGAGTGCTGTATGAATTTGTGTGTAGTAGAGTACTGTATGAATGTGTGTGTAATAGATTGTTGTATGAATGTGTGTGTAGTAGAGTGCTGTATGAATGTGTGTGTAGTATAGTGTTGTATGAATGTGTGTAAGAGTGTTGTATGAATGTGTGTAGTAGAGTGTTGTATGAATGTGTGTAGTAGAGTGCCGTATGAATGTGTGTGTAGTAGAGTGCTGTATGAATGTGTGTAGTAGAGTGTTGTATGAATGTGTGTGTAGTAGAGTGCTGTATGAATGTGTGTAGTAGAGTGCTGTATGAATGTGTGTAGTAGTGTTGTATGAATGTGTGTAGTGCAATGCTGTATGAATGTGTGTAGTAGAGTGCTGTATGAATGTGTGTAGTAGAGTGTTGTATGAATGTGTGTAGTAGAGTGCTGTATGAATGTGTGTAGTAGAGTGCTGTATGAATGTGTGTAGTAGAGTGTTGTATGAATGTGTGTAGTAGAGTGTTGTATGAATGTGTGTAGTAGAGTGTTGTATGAATGTGTGTAGTAGAGTGCTGTATGAATGTGTGTAGTAGAGTGCTGTATGAATGTGTGTAGTAGAGTGTTGTATGAATGTGTGTAGTAGAGTGCTGTATGAATGTGTGTAGTAGAGTGTTGTATGAATGTGTGTAGTAGAGTGTTGTATGAATGTGTGTAGTAGAGTGCTGTATGAATGTGTGTAGTAGAGTGCTGTATGAATGTGTGTAGTAGAGTGCTGTATGAATGTGTGTAGTAGAGTGTTGTATGAATGTGTGTAGTAGAGTGTTGTATGAATGTGTGTAGTAGAGTGTTGTATGAATGTGTGTAGTAGAGTGTTGTATGAATGTGTGTAGTAGAGTGTTGTATGAATGTGTGTAGTAGAGTGCTGTATGAATGTGTGTAGTAGAGTGTTGTATGAATGTGTGTAGTAGAGTGCTGTATGAATGTGTGTAGTAGAGTGCTGTATGAATGTGTGTAGTAGAGTGTTGTATGAATGTGTGTAGTAGAGTGCTGTATGAATGTGTGTAGTAGAGTGCTGTATGAATGTGTGTAGTAGAGTGTTGTATGAATGTGTGTAGTAGAGTGCTGTATGAATGTGTGTAGTAGAGTGTTGTATGAATGTGTGTAGTAGAGTGTTGTATGAATGTGTGTAGTAGAGTGTTGTATGAATGTGTGTAGTAGAGTGTTGTATGAATGTGTGTAGTAGAGTGCTGTATGAATGTGTGTAGTAGAGTGCTGTATGAATGTGTGTAGTAGAGTGTTGTATGAATGTGTGTAGTAGAGTGCTGTATGAATGTGTGTAGTAGAGTGTTGTATGAATTGTGTGTAGTAGAGTGTTGTATGAATGTGTGTAGTAGAGTGCTGTATGAATGTGTGTGTAGTAGAGTGCTGTATGAATGTGTATGTAGTAGAGTGCCGTATGAATTTGTGTGTAGTAGAGTGCTGTATGAATTTGTGTGTACTAGAGTGCTGTGTGAATGTGTGTGTAGTAGAGTGCTGTATGAATGTGTGTAGTAGAGTGTTGTATGAATGTGTGTAGTAGAGTGCTGTATGAATTTGTGTGTAGTAGAGTGCTGTATGAATGTGTGTAGTAGAGTATTGTTTGAATGTGTGTAGTAGAGTGCTGTATGAATGTGTGTGTAGTAGAGTGCTGTATGAATGTGTGTGTAGTAGAGTGCTGTATGAATGTGTGTGTAGTAGAGTGCTGTATGAATGTGTGTGTAGTAGAGTGCTGTATGAATGTGTGTGTAGTAGAGTGCTGTATGAATGTGTGTGTAGTAGAGTGCTGTATGAATGTGTGTGTAGTAGAGTGCTGTATGAATGTGTGTGTAGTAGAGTGCTGTATGAATGTGTGTGTAGTAGAGTGCTGTATGAATGTGTGTGTAGTAGAGTGTTGTATGAATGTGTGTAGTAGAGTGCTGTATGAATGTGTGTAGTAGAGTGCTGTATGAATGTGTGTGTAGTAGAGTGTTGTATGAATGTGTGTAGTAGAGTGTTGTATGAATGTGTGTAGTAGAGTGTTGTATGAATGTGTGTAGTAGAGTGCTGTATGAATGTGTGTAGTAGAGTGCTGTATGAATGTGTGTAGTAGAGTGTTGTATGAATGTGTGTAGTAGAGTGCTGTATGAATGTGTGTAGTAGAGTGTTGTATGAATGTGTGTGTAGTAGAGTGTTGTATGAATGTGTGTAGTAGAGTGCTGTATGAATGTGTGTGTAGTAGAGTGCTATATGAATGTGTATGTAGTAGAGTGCCGTATGAATTTGTGTGTAGTAGAGTGCTGTATGAATTTGTGTGTACTAGAGTGCTGTGTGAATGTGTGTGTAGTAGAGTGCTGTATGAATGTGTGTAGTAGAGTGTTGTATGAATGTGTGTAGTAGAGTGCTGTATGAATTTGTGTGTAGTAGAGTGCTGTATGAATGTGTGTAGTAGAGTATTGTTTGAATGTGTGTAGTAGAGTGCTGTATGAATGTGTGTGTAGTAGAGTGCTGTATGAATGTGTGTGTAGTAGAGTGCTGTATGAATGTCTGTGTTGTAGAGTGCTGTATGAATTTGTGTGTAGTAGAGTACTGTATGAATGTGTGTGTAGTAGATTGTTGTATGAATGTGTGTTTAGAAGAGTGCTGTATGAATGTGTGTGTAGTAGAGTGCTGTATGAATGTGTGTGTAGTAGAGTGCTGTATGAATTTGTGTGTAGTAGAGTGCTGTATGAACATGTGTGTAGTAGAGTGCTGTATGAATGTGTGTAGTAGAGTGTTGTATGAATGTGTGTAGGAGAGTGTTGTATGAATGTGTGTGTAGTAGAGTGCTGTATGAATGTGTGTAGTAGAGTGTTGTATGAATGTGTGTAGTAGAGTGCTGTATGAATTTGTGTGTAGTAGAGTGCTGTATGAATGTGTGTAGTAGAGTATTGTTTGAATGTGTGTAGTAGAGTGCTGTATGAATGTGTGTGTAGTAGAGTGCTGTATGAATGTGTGTGTAGTAGAGTGCTGTATGAATGTCTGTGTTGTAGAGTGCTGTATGAATTTGTGTGTAGTAGAGTACTGTATGAATGTGTGTGTAGTAGATTGTTGTATGAATGTGTGTTTAGAAGAGTGCTGTATGAATGTGTGTGTAGTAGAGTGTTGTATGAATGTGTGTAGTAGAGTGTTGTATAAATGTGTGTAGTAGAGTGCTGTATGAATGTGTGTGTAGTAGAGTGCTGTATGAATGTGTGTAATAGAGTGTTGTATGAATGTATGTAGTAGAGTGCTGTATGAATGTGTGTAGTAGAGTGTTGTATGAATGTGTGTGTAGTAGAGTGTTGTATGAATGTGTGTAGTAGAGTGCTGTATGAATGTGTGTATAGTAGAGTGCTTTATGAATGTGTATGTAGTAGAGTGCCGTATGAATTTGTGTGTAGTAGAGTGCTGTATGAATTTGTGTGTACTACAGTGCTGTATGAATGTGTGTGTAGTAGAGTGCTGTATGAATGTGTGTAGTAGAGTGTTGTATGAATGTATGTGTAGTAGAGTGTTGTATGAATGTGTGTAGTAGAGTGTTGTATGAATGTGTGTGTAGTAGAGTGCTGTATGAATGTGTGTAATAGATTGTTGTATGAATGTATGTGTAGTAGAGTGCTGTTTGAATGTGTGTGTAGTAGAGTGCTGTATGAATGTGTGTATTAGAGTGCTGTATGAATGTGTGTAGTAGAGTGCTGTATGAATGTGTGTAGTAGAGTGCTGTATGAATGTGTGTAGTAGAATGCTCCAAGTGGCTGGGGAGAGGGAAGTCTGGGCCTCCCTACTTAGGCTGCTACCCCCGCGACACGACCCCGGATAAGCGGGAGAAGATGGATGGATGGATGGATGGATAGAGTGCTGTATGAATGTGTGTAGTAGAGTGCTGTATGAATGTGTGTAGTAGAATGCTGTATGAATGTGTGTAGTAGAGTGCTGTATGAATGTGTGTAGTATATTGCTGTATGAATGTGTGTGTAGTAGAGTGCTGTATGAATGTGTGTGTAGTAGAGTGCTGTATGAATGTGTGTGTAGTAGGGTGTTGCATGAATGTGTGTAGTAGAGTGCTGTATGAATGTGTGTGTAGTAGAGTGCTGTATGAATGTGTGTAGTAGAGTATTCTATGAATGTGTGTAGTTGAGTGTTGTATGAATGTGTGTAGTAGAGTGCTGTATGAATGTATGTGTAGTAGAGTGCTGTATGAATGTGTGTGTAGTAGAGTGCTGTATGAATGTGTGTGTTGTAGAGTGCTGTATGAATTTGTGTGTAGCAGAGTACTGTATGAATGTCCATCCATCCATCCATTTTCTTCCGCTTATCCGGGGTCGGGTCGCGGGGGTAGCAGCCTAAGTAGGGAGGCCCAGACTTCCCTCTCCCCAGCCACTTGGAGCAGCTCCTCTGGGGGAATCCCAAGGCGTTCCCAGGCCAGCCGAGAAACATAGTCCCTCCAGCGTATCCTGGGTCTTCCTCTGGGTCTCCTCCCGGTGGGACATGCCCGGAACACCTCACCAGGGAGGCGTCCAGGAGGCATCCTAACCAGATGCCCGAGCCACCTCAACTGGCTCCTCTCGATGTGGAGAAGCAGCGGCTCTACTCCGAGTCCCTCCCGGATGACTGAGCTTCTCACCCTATCTCTAAGGGAGAGTCCAGCCACCCTGCGGAGAAAACTCATTTCAGCCGCTTGTATCCGAGATCTTGTTCTTTCGGTCATAACCCAAAGCTCATGACCATAGATGAGGGTGGGAACGTAGATCGATCGGTAAATTGAGAGCTTTGCCTTTTGACTCAGCTCTCTCTTCACCACGACAGACCGGTACAGCGCCCGCTTCACTGCGGACGCTGCACCTATCCGCCTATCGATCTCACGCTCCAGTTTTCCCTCATTCGTGAACAAGATCCCGAGATACTTAAACTCCTCCACTTGGGGCAGGACCTCCTCCCCGACCCGGAGAGGGCACGCTACCCTTTTCCGGCTCAAGACCATGGCCTCGGATTTGGAGGAACTGATCCTCATGTGTGTAGTAGAGTGTTGTATGAATGTGTGTAGTAGAGTGCTGTATGAATGTGTGTGTAGTAGAGTGTTGTATGAATGTGTGTAGTAGAGTGTTGTATGAATGTGTGTAGTAGAGTGCTGTATGAATGTGTGTGTAGTAGAGTGCTGTATGAATGTGTGTAGTAGAGTGTTGTATGAATGTGTGTAGTAGAGTGCTGTATGAATGTGTGTGTAGTAGAGTGCTGTATGAATGTGTGTGTAGTAGAGTGCTGTATGAATGTGTGTGTAGTAGAGTGCTGTATGAATGTGTGTAGTAGAGTGCTGTATGAATGTGTGTGTAGTAGAGTGCTGTATGAATGTGTGTGTAGTAGAGTGCTGTATGAATGTGTGTGTAGTAGAGTGCTGTATGAATGTGTGTAGTAGAGTGCTGTATGAATGTGTGTGTAGTAGAGTGCTGTATGAATGTGTGTGTAGTAGAGTGCTGTATGAATGTGTGTGTAGTAGAGTGCTGTATGAATGTGTGTAGTAGAGTGCTGTATGAATGTGTGTAGTAGTGTTGTATGAATGTGTGTAGTGCAATGCTGTATGAATGTGTGTGTAGTAGAGTGCTGTATGAATGTGTGTGTAGTAGAGTGTTGTATGAATGTGTGTAGTAGAGTGCTGTATGAATGTGTGTAGTAGAGTGCTGTATGAATGTGTGTAGTAGAGTGTTGTATGAATGTGTGTAGTAGAGTGTTGTATGAATGTGTGTAGTAGAGTGTTGTATGAATGTGTGTAGTAGAGTGCTGTATGAATGTGTGTAGTAGAGTGTTGTATGAATGTGTGTAGTAGAGTGTTGTATGAATGTGTGTAGTAGAGTGCTGTATGAATGTGTGTAGTAGAGTGCTGTATGAATGTGTGTAGTAGAGTGCTGTATGAATGTGTGTAGTAGAGTTGTATGAATGTGTGTAGTAGAGTGCTGTATGAATGTGTGTAGTAGAGTGCTGTATGAATGTGTGTAGTAGAGTGTTGTATGAATGTGTGTAGTAGAGTGCTGTATGAATGTGTGTAGTAGAGTGCTATATGAATGTGTGTAGTAGAGTGCCGTATGAATGTGTGTAGTAGAGTGCTGTATGAATGTGTGTACTAGAGTGCTGTATGAATGTGTGTAGTAGAGTGCTGTATGAATGTGTGTAGTAGAGTGCTGTATGAATGTGTGTAGTAGAGTGCTGTATGAATGTGTGTAGTAGAGTGCTGTATGAATGTGTGTAGTAGAGTGCTGTATGAATGTGTGTAGTAGAGTGCTGTATGAATGTGTGTAGTAGAGTGCTGTATGAATGTGTGTAGTAGAGTGCTGTATGAATGTGTGTAGTAGAGTGCTGTATGAATGTGTGTAGTAGAGTGCTGTATGAATGTGTGTGTAGTAGAGTGCTGTATGAATGTGTGTGTAGTAGAGTGCTGTATGAATGTGTGTGTAGTAGAGTGCTGTATGAATGTGTGTGTAGTAGAGTGCTGTATGAATTTGTGTGTAGTAGAGTGCTGTATGAACATGTGTGTAGTAGAGTGCTGTATGAATGTGTGTAGTAGAGTGTTGTATGAATGTGTGTAGGAGAGTGCTGTATGAATGTGTGTGTAGTAGAGTGCTGTATGAATGTGTGTGTAGTAGGGTGTTGCATGAATGTGTGTAGTAGAGTGCTGTATGAATGTGTGTGTAGTAGAGTGCTGTATGAATGTGTGTAGTAGAGTATTCTATGAATGTGTGTAGTTGAGTGTTGTATGAATGTGTGTAGTAGAGTGCTGTATGAATGTATGTGTAGTAGAGTGCTGTATGAATGTGTGTGTAGTAGAGTGCTGTATGAATGTGTGTGTTGTAGAGTGCTGTATGAATTTGTGTGTAGCAGAGTACTGTATGAATGTGTGTGTAATAGATTGTTGTATGAATGTGTGTGTAGTAGAGTGCTGTATGAATGTGTGTGTTGTAGAGTGTTGTATGAATGTGTGTAGTATATTGCTGTATGAATGTGTGTTTAGTAGAGTGCTGTATGAATGTTTGTGTAGTAGAGTGCTGTATGAATGTGTGTGTAGTAGGGTGTTGCATGAATGTGTGTAGTAGAGTGCTGTATGAATGTGTGTGTAGTAGAGTGCTGTATGAATGTGTGTGTAGTAGAGTGCTGTATGAATGTGTGTGTTGTAGAGTGCTGTATGAATTTGTGTGTAGTAGAGTACTGTATGAATGTGTGTGTAATAGATTGTTGTATGAATGTGTGTAGTAGAGTGCTGTATGAATGTGTGTGTAGTAGAGTGTTGTATGAATGTGTGTAGTAGAGTGCTGTATGAATGTGTGTAGTAGAGTGTTGTATGAATGTGTGTAGTAGAGTGCTGTATGAATGTGTGTAGTAGAGTGCTGTATGAATGTGTGTAGTAGAGTGTTGTATGAATGTGTGTAGTAGAGTGCTGTATGAATGTGTGTAGTAGAGTGCTGTATGAATGTGTGTAGTAGAGTGTTGTATGAATGTGTGTAGTAGAGTGCTGTATGAATGTGTGTAGTAGAGTGCTGTATGAATGTGTGTAGTAGAGTGTTGTATGAATGTGTGTAGTAGAGTGCTGTATGAATGTGTGTAGTAGAGTGCTGTATGAATGTGTGTAGTAGAGTGTTGTATGAATGTGTGTAGTAGAGTGTTGTATGAATGTGTGTAGTAGAGTGTTGTATGAATGTGTGTAGTAGAGTGCTGTATGAATGTGTGTAGTAGAGTGCTGTATGAATGTGTGTAGTAGAGTGTTGTATGAATGTGTGTAGTAGAGTGCTGTATGAATGTGTGTAGTAGAGTGTTGTATGAATGTGTGTAGTAGAGTGTTGTATGAATGTGTGTAGTAGAGTGCTGTATGAATGTGTGTAGTAGAGTGCTGTATGAATGTGTGTAGTAGAGTGCTGTATGAATGTGTGTAGTAGAGTGCTGTATGAAGTGTGTGTAGTAGAGTGTTGTATGAATGTGTGTAGTAGAGTGTTGTATGAATGTGTGTAGTAGAGTGTTGTATGAATGTGTGTAGTAGAGTGCTGTATGAATGTGTGTGTAGTAGAGTGCTGTATGAATGTGTGTAGTAGAGTGTTGTATGAATGTGTGTGTAGTAGAGTGCTGTATGAATGTGTGTAGTAGAGTGCTGTATGAATGTGTGTAGTAGTGCTGTATGAATGTGTGTAGTACAATGCTGTATGAATGTGTGTGTAGTAGAGTGCTGTATGAATGTGTGTAGTAGAGTGTTGTATGAATGTGTGTAGTAGAGTGCTGTATGAATGTGTGTAGTAGAGTGCTGTATGAATGTGTGTAGTAGAGTGTTGTATGAATGTGTGTAGTAGAGTGCTGTATGAATGTGTGTAGTAGAGTGCTGTATGAATGTGTGTAGTAGAGTGCTGTATGAATGTGTGTAGTAGAGTGCTGTATGAATGTGTGTAGTAGAGTGTTGTATGAATGTGTGTAGTAGAGTGCTGTATGAATGTGTGTAGTAGAGTGCTGTATGAATGTGTGTAGTAGAGTGTTGTATGAATGTGTGTAGTAGAGTGCTGTATGAATGTGTGTAGTAGAGTGCTGTATGAATGTGTGTAGTAGAGTGCTGTATGAATGTGTGTAGTAGAGTGCTGTATGAATGTGTGTACTAGAGTGCTGTATGAATGTGTGTAGTAGAGTGCTGTATGAATGTGTGTAGTAGAGTGCTGTATGAATGTGTGTAGTAGAGTGCTGTATGAATGTGTGTAGTAGAGTGCTGTATGAATGTGTGTAGTAGAGTATTGTATGAATGTGTGTAGTAGAGTGCTGTATGAATGTGTGTGTAGTAGAGTGCTGTATGAATGTGTGTGTAGTAGAGTGCTGTATGAATGTCTGTGTTGTAGAGTGCTGTATGAATTTGTGTGTAGTAGAGTACTGTATGAATGTGTGTGTAGTAGATTGTTGTATGAATGTGTGTTTAGAAGAGTGCTGTATGAATGTGTGTGTAGTAGAGTGCTGTATGAATGTGTGTGTAGTAGAGTGCTGTATGAATTTGTGTGTAGTAGAGTGCTGTATGAACATGTGTGTAGTAGAGTGCTGTATGAATGTGTGTAGTAGAGTGTTGTATGAATGTGTGTAGGAGAGTGTTGTATGAATGTGTGTGTAGTAGAGTGCTGTATGAATGTGTGTAGTAGAGTGTTGTATGAATGTGTGTAGTAGAGTGCTGTATGAATTTGTGTGTAGTAGAGTGCTGTATGAATGTGTGTAGTAGAGTATTGTTTGAATGTATGTAGTAGAGTGCTGTATGAATGTGTGTGTAGTAGAGTGCTGTATGAATGTCTGTGTTGTAGAGTGCTGTATGAATTTGTGTGTAGTAGAGTACTGTATGAATGTTTGTGTAGTAGATTGTTGTATGAATGTGTGTTTAGAAGAGTGCTGTATGAATGTGTGTGTAGTAGAGTGTTGTATGAATGTGTGTAGTAGAGTGTTGTATAAATGTGTGTAGTAGAGTGCTGTATGAATGTGTGTGTAGTAGAGTGCTGTATGAATGTGTGTAATAGAGTGTTGTATGAATGTATGTAGTAGAGTGCTGTATGAATAATAATAATAATAATAATGAATTCAATTTATAACGCACTTTTCATTAATGAAAATCTCAAAGTGCTACAAGGAGCAACAGAATTAAATTACAATAAAACAAATAATAAAACAATTAAAATCAATAACAATATCAGCTAAGATCAAAAGTAGAATCATGAGGAGGTAGAGTATGCTTGGTCGAAAAGAAAGGTCTTCAAGTCGCTCTTAAAGTCAACCACAGACTGTGGGGCTCTTAGACATTCAGGAAGAGAGTTCCACAGGCGGGGGGCAGCCACACTGAAAGCCCGGTCTCCCATGGTCCTTAATTTGGTTCTCGGAATGTGAAGGAGATTGCTGTTCTGTGACCGCAGCGAACGGGTGGATGAGTATGGAATAAGAATATCCTTCAGATAATCTGGTGAAGTTCCGTGTAAGCATTGATGTGTAATGAGAGCAGTTTTGTACTGAATTCTGTAGGCGACAGGAAGCCAATGAAGGTTATGGAGAATGGGCGTAATATGTTCAAATTTACGAACTCTCTGAATGTGTGTAGTAGAGTGTTGTATGAATGTGTGTAGTAGAGTGTTGTATGAATGTGTGTAGTAGAGTGCTGTATGAATGTGTGTAGTAGAGTGTTGTATGAATGTGTGTAGTAGAGTGCTGTATGAATGTGTGTAGTAGAGTGCTGTATGAATGTGTGTAGTAGTGTTGTATGAATGTGTGTAGTAGAGTGCTGTATGAATGTGTGTAGTAGAGTGCTGTATGAATGTGTGTAGTAGAGTGTTGTATGAATGTGTGTAGTAGAGTGCTGTATGAATGTGTGTAGTAGAGTGCTGTATGAATGTGTGTAGTAGAGTGTTGTATGAATGTGTGTAGTAGAGTGTTGTATGAATGTGTGTAGTAGAGTGTTGTATGAATGTGTGTAGTAGAGTGCTGTATGAATGTGTGTAGTAGAGTGCTGTATGAATGTGTGTAGTAGAGTGTTGTATGAATGTGTGTAGTAGAGTGCTGTATGAATGTGTGTAGTAGAGTGTTGTATGAATGTGTGTAGTAGAGTGTTGTATGAATGTGTGTAGTAGAGTGCTGTATGAATGTGTGTAGTAGAGTGCTATATGAATGTGTGTAGTAGAGTGCCGTATGAATGTGTGTAGTAGAGTGCTGTATGAATGTGTGTACTAGAGTGCTGTATGAATGTGTGTAGTAGAGTGCTGTATGAATGTGTGTAGTAGAGTGTTGTATGAATGTGTGTAGTAGAGTGCTGTATGAATTTGTGTGTAGTAGAGTGCTGTATGAATGTGTGTAGTAGAGTATTGTTTGAATGTGTGTAGTAGAGTGCTGTATGAATGTGTGTGTAGTAGAGTGCTGTATGAATGTGTGTGTAGTAGAGTGCTGTATGAATGTCTGTGTTGTAGAGTGCTGTATGAATTTGTGTGTAGTAGAGTACTGTATGAATGTGTGTGTAGTAGATTGTTGTATGAATGTGTGTTTAGAAGAGTGCTGTATGAATGTGTGTGTAGTAGAGTGCTGTATGAATGTGTGTGTAGTAGAGTGCTGTATGAATTTGTGTGTAGTAGAGTGCTGTATGAACATGTGTGTAGTAGAGTGCTGTATGAATGTGTGTAGTAGAGTGTTGTATGAATGTGTGTAGGAGAGTGTTGTATGAATGTGTGTGTAGTAGAGTGCTGTATGAATGTGTGTAGTAGAGTGTTGTATGAATGTGTGTAGTAGAGTGCTGTATGAATTTGTGTGTAGTAGAGTGCTGTATGAATGTGTGTAGTAGAGTATTGTTTGAATGTATGTAGTAGAGTGCTGTATGAATGTGTGTGTAGTAGAGTGCTGTATGAATGTCTGTGTTGTAGAGTGCTGTATGAATTTGTGTGTAGTAGAGTACTGTATGAATGTGTGTGTAGTAGATTGTTGTATGAATGTGTGTTTAGAAGAGTGCTGTATGAATGTGTGTGTAGTAGAGTGTTGTATGAATGTGTGTAGTAGAGTGTTGTATAAATGTGTGTAGTAGAGTGCTGTATGAATGTGTGTGTAGTAGAGTGCTGTATGAATGTGTGTAATAGAGTGTTGTATGAATGTATGTAGTAGAGTGCTGTATGAATAATAATAATAATAATAATGAATTCAATTTATAACGCACTTTTCATTAATGAAAATCTCAAAGTGCTACAAGGAGCAACAGAATTAAATTACAATAAAACAAATAATAAAACAATTAAAATCAATAACAATATCAGCTAAGATCAAAAGTAGAATCATGAGGAGGTAGAGTATGCTTGGTCGAAAAGAAAGGTCTTCAAGTCGCTCTTAAAGTCAACCACAGACTGTGGGGCTCTTAGACATTCAGGAAGAGAGTTCCACAGGCGGGGGGCAGCCACACTGAAAGCCCGGTCTCCCATGGTCCTTAATTTGGTTCTCGGAATGTGAAGGAGATTGCTGTTCTGTGACCGCAGCGAACGGGTGGATGAGTATGGAATAAGAATATCCTTCAGATAATCTGGTGAAGTTCCGTGTAAGCATTGATGTGTAATGAGAGCAGTTTTGTACTGAATTCTGTAGGCGACAGGAAGCCAATGAAGGTTATGGAGAATGGGCGTAATATGTTCAAATTTACGAACTCTCTGAATGTGTGTAGTAGAGTGTTGTATGAATGTGTGTGTAGTAGAGTGTTGTATGAATGTGTGTAGTAGAGTGCTGTATGAATGTGTGTATAGTAGAGTGCTTTATGAATGTGTATGTAGTAGAGTGCCGTATGAATTTGTGTGTAGTAGAGTGCTGTATGAATTTGTGTGTACTACAGTGCTGTATGAATGTGTGTGTAGTAGAGTGCTGTATGAATGTGTGTAGTAGAGTGTTGTATGAATGTATGTGTAGTAGAGTGTTGTATGAATGTGTGTAGTAGAGTGTTGTATGAATGTGTGTGTAGTAGAGTGCTGTATGAATGTGTGTAAGTTGTTGTATGAATGTATGTGTAGTAGAGTGCTGTTTGAATGTGTGTGTAGTAGAGTGCTGTATGAATGTGTGTATTAGAGTGCTGTATGAATGTGTGTAGTAGAGTGCTGTATGAATGTGTGTAGTAGAGTGCTGTATGAATGTGTGTAGTAGAATGCTCCAAGTGGCTGGGGAGAGGGAATTCTGGGCCTCCCTACTTAGGCTGCTACCCCCGCGACACGACCCCGGATAAGCGGGAGAAGATGGATGGATGGATGGATGGATAGAGTGCTGTATGAATGTGTGTAGTAGAGTGCTGTATGAATGTGTGTAGTAGAATGCTGTATGAATGTGTGTAGTAGAGTGCTGTATGAATGTGTGTAGTATATTGCTGTATGAATGTGTGTGTAGTAGAGTGCTGTATGAATGTGTGTGTAGTAGAGTGCTGTATGAATGTGTGTGTAGTAGGGTGTTGCATGAATGTGTGTAGTAGAGTGCTGTATGAATGTGTGTGTAGTAGAGTGCTGTATGAATGTGTGTAGTAGAGTATTCTATGAATGTGTGTAGTTGAGTGTTGTATGAATGTGTGTAGTAGAGTGCTGTATGAATGTATGTGTAGTAGAGTGCTGTATGAATGTGTGTGTAGTAGAGTGCTGTATGAATGTGTGTGTTGTAGAGTGCTGTATGAATTTGTGTGTAGCAGAGTACTGTATGAATGTGTGTGTAATAGATTGTTGTATGAATGTGTGTGTAGTAGAGTGCTGTATGAATGTGTGTGTAGTAGAGTGTTGTATGAATGTGTGTAAGAGTGTTGTATGAATGTGTGTAGTAGAGTGTTGTATGAATGTGTGTAGTAGAGTGCCGTATGAATGTGTGTGTAGTAGAGTGCTGTATGAATGTGTGTGTAGTAGAGTGTTGTATGAATGTGTGTGTAGTAGAGTGTTGTATGAATGTGTGTGTAGTAGAGTGTTGTATGAATGTGTGTGTAGTAGAGTGTTGTATGAATGTGTGTGTAGTAGAGTGTTGTATGAATGTGTGTGTAGTAGAGTGCTGTATGAATGTGTGTAGTAGAGTGTTGTATGAATGTGTGTGTAGTAGAGTGTTGTATGAATGTGTGTAGTAGTAAGTGTTGTATGAATGTGTGTAGTAGAGTGCTGTATGAATGTGTGTAGTAGAGTGTTGTATGAATGTGTGTAGTAGAGTGTGTATGAATGTGTGTAGTAGAGTGTTGTATGAATGTGTGTAGTAGAGTGTTGTATGAATGTGTGTAGTAGAGTGCTGTATGAATGTGTGTAGTAGAGTGTTGTATGAATGTGTGTAGTAGAGTGTGTATGAATGTGTGTAGTAGAGTGTGTATGAATGTGTGTAGTAGAGTGTTGTATGAATGTGTGTAGTAGAGTGCTGTATGAATGTGTGTAGTAGAGTGTGTATGAATGTGTGTAGTAGAGTGCTGTATGAATGTGTGTAGTAGAGTGCTGTATGAATGTGTGTAGTAGAGTGTTGTATGAATGTGTGTAGTAGAGTGTTGTATGAATGTGTGTAGTAGAGTGTTGTATGAATGTGTGTAGTAGAGTGTTGTATGAATGTGTGTAGTAGAGTGCTGTATGAATGTGTGTAGTAGAGTGTTGTATGAATGTGTGTAGTAGAGTGCTGTATGAATGTGTGTAGTAGAGTGCTGTATGAATGTGTGTAGTAGAGTGTGTATGAATGTGTGTAGTAGAGTGCTGTATGAATGTGTGTAGTAGAGTGCTGTATGAATGTGTGTAGTAGAGTGTTGTATGAATGTGTGTAGTAGAGTGCTGTATGAATGTGTGTAGTAGAGTGCTGTGTATGAATGTGTGTAGTAGAGTGTTGTATGAATGTGTGTAGTAGAGTGTTGTATGAATGTGTGTAGTAGAGTGTATGAATGTGTGTAGTAGAGTGCTGTATGAATGTGTGTAGTAGAGTGCTGTATGAATGTGTGTAGTAGAGTGTTGTATGAATGTGTGTAGTAGAGTGCTGTATGAATGTGTGTAGTAGAGTGTTGTATGAATGTGTGTAGTAGAGTGTTGTATGAATGTGTGTAGTAGAGTGCTGTATGAATGTGTGTAGTAGAGTGCTGTATGAATGTGTATGTAGTAGAGTGCCGTATGAATTTGTGTGTAGTAGAGTGCTGTATGAATTTGTGTGTACTAGAGTGCTGTATGAATGTGTGTGTAGTAGAGTGCTGTATGAATGTGTGTAGTAGAGTGTTGTATGAATGTGTGTAGTAGAGTGTTGTATGAATGTGTGTAGTAGAGTGCTGTATGAATGTGTGTGTAGTAGAGTGCTGTATGAATGTGTGTAGTAGAGTGCTGTATGAATGTGTGTAGTAGAGTGCTGTATGAATGTGTGTAGTAGAGTGCTGTATGAATGTGTGTATAGAGTGCTGTATGAATGTGTGTAGTAGAGTGCTGTATGAATGTGTGTAGTAGAGTGCTGTATGAATGTGTGTAGTAGAGTGCTGTATGAATGTGTGTGTAGTAGAGTGCTGTATGAATGTGTGTAGTAGAGTGCTGTATGAATGTGTGTGTAGTAGAGTGCTGTATGAATGTGTGTAGTAGAGTGCTGTATGAATGTGTGTGTAGTAGAGTGCTGTATGAATGTGTGTAGTAGAGTGCTGTATGAATGTGTGTAGTAGAGTGCTGTATGAATGTGTGTAGTAGAGTGCTGTATGAATGTGTGTGTAGTAGAGTGCTGTATGAATGTGTGTAGTAGAGTGCTGTATGAATGTGTGTAGTAGAGTGTTGTATGAATGTGTGTGTAGTAGAGTGCTGTATGAATTGGTGTGTAGTAGAGTGCTGTATGAATGTGTATGTAGTAGACCTGCGATTGAAGCAGAGGAGGCGACCCTTGGATGAAGGTTGAAGACCAAGCGTTGGAGCTGCAGGTCCCCACATCGAAGGTTGTTGGCTGGCTGGTTTCCAGTCAGTGCCACTCTGGTTCTATGTGTCATGCAATTATGTGGTTTTTAGGTGGACTTATGATTGGGATTTTACATTAGCCTTACCTATATGCACCTGGCATGTAAGCTATCATGATTTAGATCAGCTACAATTACCAATTAAGGGGTGGATCAATTCTGCAAAATTAGAAATAGGGATTTATACCTATAAAATTTTGGAGGGCTTCTGTAACGAAGGCCTCTTCTTCCAAACTATTCCTCCATTCATTACTTAGTTTAGGTTAAACTAAAATAGAAAAATGAAATATAGTTTGATCTAAATGTCTGTTGTCTTTTAGACGAACGACGTAGGATTTGGTATTCCTAATAAATTTTGAAGTCTATGGCGAGACTCATCAAAATGAATAGGTAATCTAGAATAGAAACGATCGAATCGGTTCAATTTAGAAATTGTGAGACCAGTGTAGTTTATGGTACCTTGAGTAGCTTTAAACTACATTGACTCTTCGACGATTGAGATTTAACAAAACGAACTGCATGTTGGCATAGTTAAATCCATATCATTCATTAACCAATGTTAATACAAAACCTTTTTGGCTGGGAGTGTTCAGAACCAAACAATATCTCAACTAATGACAACAGTAATGACTAAACAACAAGGAAACAACGTTTCACTGCTTCGACACACTCTTGTCGTCAGATTCCAAAGTGCAACACACAAGAAAACAGGTCTCAACTTTATGACCGAGGTCAAATTAAATCTCGTGGATTTAAACGGTTGTTAAGGTTAGTTTTTTGTTGTGGGTTTTAGGCTTAGCGTTTCTAAGTTCAAATTGGACAATGCGACTTATAGGGTGGAAAATACGGTAGTTTAAACCTGATTAGTTTATTTACTAACTTGTGTTTGGACGACCTTATTATCCCATGAAGTCGGTGAGTTTGTGAGATCTTTGTCTTTTGTGGATTCATTGAACGCCTTGTAAGGTTTGATCTGATTTCGATGTACCCATTTAGCAATTGGCTCTTTGCGGCCTTTGCTGATTTTGATTTCGTAGACGACTGAGGACACTTTGTCTGTTATCAGATGAGGTCCAGTCCACCTGGGCATTAGTTTGCGGGCGAGAGTTCCGGTCTCGGACCCTCCTTTCCCGGTTGCTGGGGCGAACGTATAGTACCAGACTCTGTCTCCCACTTGGAGTTCATTATGAGAGGCCTTCTGGTCGTAGTACGCCTTGCGTCCTTCAGCGGATTTTTCCAGGTTTTTCTGGGCGAAAGCAAAAGTGTTTCTGAGGTGTACATTCAAATCTTTCATGTATTGTTGTGTAGTGTAGGCTGTCGCCATGGCGGCGTCGCCTGGTTGGTACAACAGGTGTAGAGGGAGAGTCATTTGTCGACCGGTCATCATCTCGAAGGGAGAGATGCCAGTTGATGTGTGTGGAGTGGCTCTTATGGCCATGAGGACCAGAGGGAGTTTCACGTCCCAGTCCTTGTGGTTTGCAGCCACGTATTTCTTCAAAATACTCACCACAGTTCTGTTTGCTCTCTCAACTTGGCCTGAAGCCTGTGGGTGGTAGCCGACATGAAAGTTAGCCTTGACGCCTAGCGTCTTCCACAGTTCTTTCATCACTTCACCTGTGAAGTGTGTACCTTGGTCTGAGTTCACCCGAAGGGGAAGTCCAAACCTTGAAAATATATGATTCATTAACAACATAGCAGTGGTTTGTGCTGTGTCGTTGGGAGCTGGTAGGCATTCTACCCATTTGGTAAATGCACAGGTTACCGTGAGAAAATATTTATTTCCTCTAGAGCTCTTAGTGAGTGGTCCAACCCAGTCGATCTGGAGGTCAGACCATGGGAATGCAATGCCTCTGCTTTGCAGTGGTGCTCTGTGAAGTGGTCTGGTTGGCTGAAACTGGCCACAGACCACGCACCCTTCAATGTAGTCCTTGACATCCTTTTTCATTCCAGGCCAATAGGCAATTTGTTTTAATGCCGTCAGCGTGGCTTTATCTCCTTTGTGTCCTGCGGACGGGAGATCATGGGCATGAACTAACATCACCCCCCTTTGGTCATGGGGAACCACGAACACAGGTGAGGACGTTGGTCCATGAGCGAAAGTTAGGATGCCCTTGATTAGTTTTAGCTGTTTGCGCAGCTGATAGAGGACCTTAAGGTCTGGATCGGAATCCAGGTCGTCTTTAGACGGACTATTTTTGTCCGGATCAGTCAGGTACAGTATCATGGAGTTGATAGCAGGATCCGACTTCTGTAGTTGGATGATGTCTGGGTCAGTCAGTGCGGGTCGTACAGAGACTGCGTCGTCAGCAGGTCTGGCTGCGGCCTGTGCACGTGTGACTGCCATAACCCTGACTGTAGGTTGTATTGACAGAGTCTTGATTAACCAGGAAGGGTCGAAGGACCATAAAGGACCTTCGTCGGCTCCTTCTTTGGCTAAGGAATCTGCAATGTCATTGTAGTGCTTGTCATCGCCTGGGACTCTAGAATGTCCTGGAACTTTCTTCCAGTAGATCTGTAAGTCGTGTGATGTCACCAAGTGATCACACGCTATGAAAAGCTCTTTGTGCTTGACCACCTTCCTGTCGCTTGTTAGGAAACCATTCTGTTTCCACACAGCAAGGTGACAAGCGAAACTCAAACGAGCATAGTTAGAGTCAGTGCAGATGACTAGCGTCTTGATGGAGTGTTCTACTACCATCTGGAGAGCTATTAGGATTCCTGCAATCTCAGCGTACTGAGAAGTCTGAGAGCCTAATTTGTAGCTGAAAGTTATCTGCTCTTGGTCTTGGAGGAGAACCCCTCCAACACCTGCTCTGCAGATTTTGTCGCGGAGGAATGAAGATCCATCCACGTACAATGTTGTCATATCTTTGCAGATATTGTCATCGAAGAAGTGGTGATTCGGGTCTTCAGTTACTGGGGGTTTCACCTCAACCGGCGGCTGGGTGGCTGGTACATCTTGTGTACACTTTTGGCAGATTGCCAAGTCCGTCCCCAGATGTGACTTCTTGTTTTGACCATAACGTATGTCTAGGTTAAAACTTTGAAGCGCCATGAGCCACGTTGCAACACGTGAGTTTGTTACCACACCATCTCTGATGCGTTCACTGTTAAGAAAAGTCACTGGCTGGTGTTGTGTTTCCACAATTATTTTCTGTCCACCAATGTAGCTGGAGAAATGTTTTACTGCCCACACTGTGGTCAGTAGAGCTTTCTCACAGTCTGAGAATCTCAACTCGGGGCCTGCCATCGTCTTGCTGGCGTAGGCCACCACACGCTTGTCTCTGTCGTGTATCTGGTACAGACCTGCACTTATACAATGAGCTGAGAAGCCCACTTCCAAGTAAAACTCTTTGTTGTAGTCTGGGTAGACTAAACATGGGGCTGACTTGATCCTGTTTATAAGAGCGTCCATTGCCTGCTGCTGTTTGTCAGTCCAGACAAATGGAACGTCTTTCTTTAGGAGTTCAGTCAGTGGCTTTGCAAGGTCTGCATAGTTTTCTATGAACTGGTTCGAGTAGTTACACACGCCAAGAAAACTTTGTAGTTCTTTGAGATTGGTGGGGACTTTGAGATTGTCAAGGCCTTGGGTGCGAGTCAACTGTGGTTGTACTCCGTCTGGACCTACGAGTAGGCCAACGTAGTCCACCTTGGTTCTGCACCACTGGCATTTAGACAGTGATATTTTAGCACCAGCAGTTGTCAGCTGATTCAGAACGTGGTCGATCTCAGCCAAATGTGAGTCCAGTGTTGGCTGCCTCAGAAGGACATCGTCCACGTAAATCAGTGTCCCACGCTCATGGGCGTCTGGACATGCTTTGTTCAAGAAGATGTTGAACTCCGCAGGTGAGTTAGCGTAGCCAAAGGGACACCTGGTAAAAGTGTATTGTCGGCCACCAAAGGTGAAAGCTAGTTTGTATTGGTCCTCGGCGCGCACAGGGATGGTCCAAAAACCAGAGGCGACGTCGAGGGTCGAGAAGTACTTACCATTGGTGACCTTGGGCAGTTCCTGTTGGAGCTGGGTCATCGGCCACCGTGATAAGGGGACTTGTTTGTTTAGCTTTCTGTAATCAATTGTGAGTCTCCACTTTCCATTTGGTTTTAACACTGGCCACAAAGGCGCAGAGTAAGTGCTGTTACAGTATCTGATGATACCATTCTTTAGAAGGTTATCAAGGATTTCCCTGATAGGTTGATGTGCTGCCAGAGGAATCTTGTACTGTCTGACAAATGTGGGTGGAGCTTCGGGCGGGGTTGGGATGCTCACTGAGTGGAGCGTGGTCAACCCACAATCCATTGAGTCGGTTGAAAATGATTTCTCAAACTTTAAGAGAACTTGACGTAGTCTGTCCCTTTCTCCATCAGTTTTCAGGGCGTCGGCTTGGGCGACCACCTGTTCGATCTGAGAAGAAATTGAGAGGGGTTCTTGTTCTTTGGGGAGCTCCAATGAATCCCTTTCTGTGTCATTTACCCTGTTTATAGGCAGGACACTATAGGTATGAGAGCTTAGGCTGATGTCTCGGTTTAGACCGACCCCATAGACTGTGTCTTGGTCGACCTCATTGACCGAGACGAGAGCTATGGCCTGTTTTGGCTTTGTGAACAAGACTTGCCCCGTGTATTCATGTGGGATCAGGTATTCTGGGAGTCCTCCCAGAAATGTAATGCTCAGTTCAAAATCATGGAAATCAGTGGAGATCAACCATCCTATTTTTGTGTATTTCTTGATCAGTACCGCTTCCGTGCCTGTGTTACACACAGCAACAGATGTGGTTCTGCAGTCGAGGCTCACTTGTCTCGTGGCCTCAATGGACAGTCCTAAGTTGTAAAACTTAGGAGATAGTTGAAAGTATGCCTGCTTTTGGCTAATAGCTTGATTAGCTATGATGTGAACTTCCACCATCTGGTTCATTGCCTGAGGTAGTACTGT
Organism: Garcialebias charrua; assembly: GCA_038048925.1. Taxonomy (NCBI): domain Eukaryota; kingdom Metazoa; phylum Chordata; class Actinopteri; order Cyprinodontiformes; family Rivulidae; genus Garcialebias; species Garcialebias charrua. The sequence continues at coordinate 28,834 of JBBPBX010040564.1, forward strand.
GATGGATTGGTTGCAAGCAACCTCGCAGACTTCTGGTATGGTCTGTCCAGCTTTGAGATTTTCTGTGCTTAGCACAGGAGAATCCATTTTGTCTGTTTCCAGCGACCACAGTACATTGTTGACGGTGTCCACTCGGACACCCAATCTTACCAAAATGTCAGAGCCTATATAGGATGCATGTGGTAAGTTTTGGACCACGAGGAACGGGTGGACCAGTTCTCGTTTGTTCCAGTTCATGTTCAGGCGAATGACTCCATTTGCGGTCATTACCCGCTCACTGTTGGGATCGAGATGAAAGCGTAAAGCTTTCTTCGTTAGTTCTAGACCCAAATGTTTTTTAACCAAGGTTTCATAAAGAGCTTGGCTGATTGCTGAATTATCTGTCCAAGGAGACAGTACAGCATCTTCGGTGTGGGATCCCTGGATCTCGACACCTTTTACTACCTGTTGTAGGTAGTGTTCAGTGAGTGCTGAT
>JBBPBX010040565.1:18628-29307 GCA_038048925.1 Garcialebias charrua
TCCTCCTGTTGTCACGAGTCATGTTTTCCACCAGCTCCAGGATCTTGGTGGTCAGACACTCGAGCACCGCCGCCAGGTTGATGGGAATTTGTCCACGGCGCCTCCTTTTCAACTCATTTGGGATTTGGGGCTGTAGTTGAGATATATGAGCTTTTGAGATGTTAATCAGCTGCTCCTGGTTGTTAAACACAAGCACCTTATTGCCATGGTTGCACATACAAATGTCCCAAAGTAAAAATCTTCCAGCTGTGTAGCATCCGATACCAGAATAAATAATCATCCAAAAAAAAGTGATTTACATCCAGAAAAAAATTCACTCTCTCACTCACACCTAGGGGCAGTTTAGAGTTACCAATCAACCTAACATGCATGTTTTTGGTCTGTGGGAAGAAACTGGAGCAAACCCACGCATGCACAGAGAGAACATGCAGACTCCACCCAGAAAGGTCTCGAGAAGGATTCGATCTGCCGACCATCTTGTGCTTTTCAATACTTTGTATTATTTTTCACACTAAGCGACTTCTGATTTATTACCATTTGCGGTCTTTATTTTCCTTAACGAGTTGGCAAATTTGGATTTTCCTATAATTTTTGACATTTTTCTCTTTCTTTACTGTCAAAGTTCATCAAGTCAAATATTTTAGTTTTGTAAAGTCAAAAGTTTTATATTGTTTGAATACCTACGGCAGCGCTGAACAGCTAAACAAAAAAATATATACTGTATATATATATATATATATATATATATATATATATATATATATATATATATATATATATATATATATATATATATATATATATATATATATATATATATATATATATATATATATATATATATATATATATATATATATATATATATATATATATATATATATATATATATATATATATATATATATATATATATATATATATATATATATATATATATACATATATATATATATATATATATATATATATATATATATATATATATATATATATATATATATATATATATATATATATATATATATATATATATATAGAAGGTAGAAATTGACATAATGTATACAACCATCTCACATGAGAATAATAAAATTATTTTACAGATAAATTGACAGTTTTACTTGCATTTATTGGTAATACATCCCACATTAGTAACAAATGATGTAGGCGTGTGTGAAACTACACGGAGGAGGAACTAAAATGGTGGATGTGGTCGTTTGAGTGTTCACAACTTAAAACGAAAATGGAAAATGTGAGTAGCTGCATCAAGCAGTCAAAATGGTAACTTTATATTTGTAAAAAGTATCACATTATGACGGTCACTGGAGGATTGAATCCAGAATGACTCAAAGCTTAAAATGTAAAACTTATTTTTATAACGAAATAAAAGCTGCTGTTGTGGCAGTACAATCACAGAGTGATGAAGTGTGATGTCACAAGGAGGAATAGTATGGAAACCCAACAATGCAGAACTGACATGTAATGAACAACACACTGATTATCTAGAGCAGAGGTGATTGGAAAATAGAAACACCTGGGTGATTACGAAGTGGGCACAGGTGTGAGCGGATGGCTCAAAGAAACTGCGGAGGCCGAGGGTGAAAATGAGAACGGGCACAGAGAACAAGGAGCAGAACCAAAAAACACAAAAACCTCAAAGAACAGGAAAAATTCAACATAAACCACGAAGGAGAATTAGACTAAAAGATAAACTCAAGGAACTAAATAGATACCAGAACACATGACTTCGACAAGAATAATTAGAAAACGTGAGAGACTGAAGCAGAATTCACAATCAGACTGTAGTTGTTTTAATTAAAAGTTGTGGCAAGGCTAAAAACTTGGTGAACAGGAAACATGACACAGTTTGATAATTCAGAGAGAAAAATACGTACCTGGAAAATGTCTGCTTCTGCTGCCCTCCCCTGGGGCGTACCCCAGGGCTCCATCCTTGGTCCTCTCCTCTTTTCACTTTATCTTCTGTCACTCGGTTCTATTTTCAGAAATCATGGTGTGCAATTTCATTTGTATGCGGATGACTGTCAAGTCTACTTCCCGTTTAAAACATAATGGCTCCAATACCCTGATGCATGCTCAATAATCCAGGTAGAAAAATCTAAAAAAGCTAAGTCTGGTCCTCTGGACATTCAAAAAACAAAAAAAAACAAAACAAAGCAAAAAATTGTAGAAACGTTTCGTCTTTCGTCCGAAAGACTTCCTCAGTCTGAGGTGCTGGGTTCAGCTCAGTCTTATAAATAGCACCCTCTCACAGTGTTACACAACCAGTTGGCTGATGACAGCCTGAAACCAGCTGCTCACATGATCAAGGAGGACCATCAGCCTAACAATGGATCGTTAGCACCCTGATGGTTGTTTGCTATTCACAGAGGGCTGAGTGATACCAGCAATCACAGCATTGTAGGAGGGGGACAGTTGAACTCGGAGGCCTCCACCCCTGTTTAATGATGGGCGGTTTCTTTTCACAAAGAGTTCAACTGTCCCCCTCCTACAATGCTGTGATTGCTGGTATCACTCAGCCCTCTGTGAATAGCAAACAACCATCAGGGTGCTAACGATCCATTGTTAGGCTGATGGTCCTCCTTGATCATGTGAGCAGCTGGTTTCAGGCTGTCATCAGCCAACTGGTTGTGTAACACTGTGAGAGGGTGCTATTTATAAGACTGAGCTGAACCCAGCACCTCAGACTGAGGAAGTCTTTCGGACGAAAGACGAAACGTTTCTACAATTTTTTGCTTTGTTTTTTTTTTTTTTTTTTTTTGAATGTCCAGAGGACCAGACTTAGCTTTTTTAGATAATGGCTCCACTCAGTCTCTCCTGGACTGTCTTGATGACATTAGAGGGTATGGCACTTAATTTCCTCCATTTAAAAAAAAAAAATGACAGAGGTTATGGTCTTTAAACAGAGTTGTCCTAACAGTCCCCCCACCTTTGATTTTTCCTCTTTGGCCCCATATGAAAAATCGATTATGACAAATCCAGGAGTGAAAATTGACCCCTGCCTGAAACTTGACTGTCACATCAACAGCATGGTCAAGTCCTCTTTTTTTCAACTGAGGCGCCTGTCAATAATCAAGACCCTCCTTTCTAGGCACCACTTAGAGACAGTAATTCACACTTTTATTACTTCACGGCTGGATTATTGTAACTCTCTTCTGATCGGAGTTAGCCAGGCCTCGCTCTCACGGTTGCAGCTGGTACAGAATGCTGCTGCACGATTTTTGACTGGTACAGGCAGACGTGAGCACATCACTCCAGTTTTAATGTCCCTTCATTGGCTTCCTGTCCAGTTTGAATCCATTTTAAAGTTTTATTGTTTGTTTTTAAGTCTTTGAACGGTTTTAGTCCCTCTTATTTGTCTGAACTGCTTCACCTTTACATGCCATCACGTGCTCTTAGATCCTCTGACCAGATGCTTTTAGCAGTCCCAAAAACCTTTTATAAAACCAGAGGAGACAGAGCCTTTTCAGCTCTGGCTCCTAAATTGTGGAACGAGCTGCCACTGAAGGTCAGGCAGGCCCCATCAATCTCTGTTTTTAAAACTAGTTTAAAAACGCTTTTTTTTCATTGGCTTTTAACCTAGAGTGAGTTGGCATCTCTGTCTTGGTGTTGTATTCTTTTACTTGTGATGTTCTGATTATTTATATGATTGTTTTTATTGTTTTGTGCTTGTTTTTGTCATTGTACAGCACTTCGGGCAGCTGATATGTTGTATTTTAAGTGCTTTAGACATAAATTGGCATGGTAAATTATAGATTCATTCATTCAACCTTTATTTAGTCAGGTAAATCTTTTGAACCTCATGGTATGATTAATACAGATGAGATGATGACAGATGAGAAAGAGGTGTGAGTAGTGCTGAAAATTAGGAATACTGTGGAGCTAAACTACAAGAACAAAAACTTGTGATACTCAGTGAATTCCACTAAAGTTGCTTTTTTCCTTCTATGGGGTGTGACTGAATCCACTCGACTACCAGAATGTCTTAAAGACATAAAAACAGAGTCAGAGTCAGAGAGTCTTTATTGTCATTTGCACCGCATGTGGTACATGTGATGAAAACGAGATTATGTACACGGGGTCCCAGTTACATCCAACAACAAATGCAAGAGAAAAACAGTAATAACATCTAGAACTAACTAAGAAAAACATCAACTAGTAATACACTAAGCCTAATATAGTGGGAATAAACAGCAGCACGAACATGAGTTTGTATGAGCAGATGGTCACAGATGAACACAGATGAACACAGCAACAAGAAAACAGATCAGCATCAGTATGATGTGATATTTTGCAGTGTTTATTTTTTATTTTTTTTTTATTTATTCATGAGTCTAACAGCCTCAGGGTAGAAGCTGTTCCTCAGTCTAGTGGTTCTACACTTGATGCTCCTCAACCTCCGTCCTGAGGGGAGTGGGGCAAAGAGTGAGTGTGCTGGATGAGTGAGGTCTTTCATGATGCAGGTGGCTCTTTTCCTGCATCTGGAGGTGTAAATGTCTGTGATGGTGGGGAGACTGACTCCAACAGACTTCTGTGCAGCCTTCACCACTCTCTGTAGAGCTTTCCTCTCTTCAACTGTGCAGCCTCCATGCCACACGTTGATGCTGGAGCACAGGACGCTCTCCACTGCACACCTGTAGAAGGAGGTGAGGACTGGGCTGCTCAGACCAGCTCGTCTCAGCCGTCTGAGGAAGTAGAGTCTCTGATGACCTTTCTTGATCAGGCTGGTGGTGTTGTTGCTCCAGCTGAGGTTATCATTCATGTGTACACCCAAGTATTTGTAGCTGGAGACCACTTCCACTGCAGACCCACCTATTTTCAGTGGGGCGTGGGTGTGTTTGTTCCTTCTGAAGTCCACAATCATCTCCTTTGTCTTCTTCACATTCATGTGAAGATTATTCTCTTTGCACCAGCTCTCCAGATGTTCCACCTCCTGTCTGTAGCTGGACTCATCATTGTTTGTGATGCATCCCACCACCGCTGTATCATCTGCAAACTTAACAATATGACAGCCTGGAAGTGTGGCTGTACAATCATATGTGAGCAGAGTGAACAGAAGGGGGCTCAGCACACATCCCTGAGGAGAGCCAGTGCTGAGGGTTATGGTGGAGGAGGAGAAGTTGTGGATCTTCACGGACTGTGGTCTGTCTGTTAAGAAGTCTAGTACCCAGTTACAAATAGAGGGGCTTAGTCCAAGTGTAGATAGTTTGTCTATCAGAGTTTGGGGGATCATGGTGTTGAAGGCAGATGTGAAGTCCACAAAGAGCAGACGCACGTATGAGTCCTTCTGATCCAGGTGGGTGAGAGCAGTGTGGACCACGGAAGAAATGAAGAAAAAACCTGGATAACTCTAAATGTTCTCCTTTTGAACAGACAATACTGAGGTTTTAGTTTTTGGACTTGAGCATTTTAGGAATGAATGTTTCAGTCTTTCTCCTCCTTGGATGTCATTAATCTGCCTCCTGCTCTAATGTTAAAAATCTTGGTGTTATTCTTGATCAGGACATGTCTTTTATCCCCCACATTAAAAACGTTACTAGAACCTCCTTCTTCCACCTGCGTAATATCACTAAAATTAGAAACATCTAAAAATGATGCAGAAAAACTGGTTCATGCATTTGTCACGTCTAGACTGGACTATTGCAATGGTTTGTTATCTGGGTGTCCAAATACTTCTTTAAAAAGTCTTCAGTTGATCCAAAATGCTGCTGCCAGAGTCTTAACTGGAGTTACTGGGAGAGATCATATCTCTCCAGTTTTAGCTTCTCTCCACTGGCTCCCTGTCAAATCCAGAACTTAATTCAAAATCTTACTTCTAACCTACAAAGCTCTCAACAACCTAGCTCCATCTTATATTACAGATCTTATTGTTCCATATTTTCCTAACAGAGCACTTCTCTCTCAGACGGCAGGTTTACTTGTGGTTCCTAGAGTTTCCAGCAGCAGAATGGGAGGAAGATCTTTCAGTTCTCAGGCTCCTCTCTTGTGGAACCAACTTCCAGTTCCTGCCCATGAGGCTGACACATTGTCCAGTTTGAAGACTGGGATTAGGACTTTACTTTTAAAAGAATCCTATAGTTTTATATATATTTATATCAGAAGCTTAGCACTTTGAGATTTTATTAGCACTTTGAGATTTTATTAGCACTTTGAGATTTTTATTAATGAAAAGTGCGGTATAAATTGAATTCATTACTGTATTATTATTATTAAGCTTCAATATATTCAAAACAGTGCAGCAAGGATTTTGTTGAGAGTTCGTAAATTTGAACATATTACACCCATTCTCCATAACCTCCATTGGCTTCCTGTCACCTACAGAATTCAGTACAAAACTGCTCTCATTACACATCAATGCTTACACGGAGCTTCACCTGACTATCTAAAGGACATTCTTGTTCCATATTCATCCACCCGGTCTCTGCGATCACAGAACAGTAATCTACTTCACATTCCAAGAACCAAATTAAGGACCATGGGAGACCGGGCTTTCAGCGTGACTGCCCCCCGCCTATGGAACTCTCTTCCTGACTACCTGAGAGCTCCACAGTCTCTGGTTGACTTTAAGAGCGGCTTAAAGACCTTTCTTTTTAAGCGAGCCTACTCTGCCTCCACATGATTTTACTTTTAGTCTTAGTTGATGCTATTATTGATTTTACTTGTTTTATCATTTGTTTTATTTGACCTTTAATTTTGTTGCACTTTGTAGCACTTTGAGATTTTCATTAATGAAAAGTGTGTTATAAATTAAATTCACAAGACCCCTTATGATGAATAATATAAATGGAAACAATGTTCCCTCGCCCGGACGCGGGTCACCGGGGCCCCACTCTGGAGCCAGGCCCGGAGGAGGGGCACGTTGGCGAGCGCCTGGTGGCCGGGCTTTCACCCATGGAGCTCGGCCGGGCACAGCCCGAAGAGGAGACGTGGGTCCCCCTTCCCATAGGCTCACCACCTGTGGGAGGGGCCAAAGGGGTCGGGTGCATTGTGGAATGGGTGGTGGCCGAGGGCGGGGACCCTGGCGGTCTGATCCTCGGCTACAGAAGCTGGCCATTGGGACATGGAATGTCACCTCTCTGGTGGGGAAGGAGCCTGAGCTAGTGTGTGAGGTTGAGAGGTTCCGGCTAGAAATAGTCGGACTCACCTCAACGCATGGCTCTGGCTCTGGAACCAGTTTCCTTGAGAGGGGTTGGACACTCTTCCACTCTGGAGTTGCCCCTGGTGAGAGGCGCCGAGCAGGAGTGGGCATACTTGTTGCCCCCCATCTTGGTGCCTGTACGTTGGGGTTCACCCCGGTGAACGAGAGGGTAGCCTCCCTTCGCCTACGTGTGGGGGGACGGGCTCTGACTGTTGTTTGTGCCTATGCGCCAAACGGCAGCGCAGATTACCCACCCTTTTTGGAGTCCTTGGAGGGGGTATTGGAGGGTGCGCCTCCTGGGGACTCCCTTGTTCTGCTGGGGGACTTCAACGCTCACGTGGGCAATGACAGTGAGACCTGGAGGGGTGTGGTTGGGAGGAACGGCCCCCCTGATCTGAACCCGAGTGGTGTTCTGTTGTTGGACTTCTGTGCTCGTCATGGATTGTCCATAACGAACACCATGTTCAGGCATAAGGGTGTCCATATGTGCTCTTGGCACCAGGACACCCTAGGTCGTAGTTCAATGATCGACTTTGTTGTCGTCTCATCTGATCTGCGGCCGCATGTCCTGGACACTCGGGTGAAGAGAGGGGCGGAGCTGTCAACTGACCACTACCTGGTGGTGAGTTGGCTCCGATGGTGGGGGAGGATGCCGGTCAGACCTGGCAGACCCAAACGTATTGTGAGGGTCTGCTGGGAACGTCTGGCAGAGTCTCCCGTAAGACGGAGCTTTAACTCCCACCTCCGGGAGAGCTTTGAACACGTTCCGAGGGAGGCGGGGGACATTGAGCCCGAGTGGGCCATGTTTCGCGCCTCTATTGTCGAGGCAGCTTATCGGAGTTGTGGCCGCAAGGTTGTTGGTGCCTGTCGTGGTGGCAACCCTCGAACCCGGTGGTGGACACCGGCGGTGAGGGATGCTGTCAAGCTGAAGAAGGAGTCCTATTGGGCCTTTTTGGCCTGTGGGACCCCGGAAGCAGCAGATAGGTACCGGCAGTCCAAGCGGCATGCGGCTCGGGTGGTTGCTGAGGCAAAAACTCGGGCGTGGGAGGAGTTCGGAGAGGCCATGGAGAATGACTTCCGTACGGCTTCGAGGCGATTCTGGTCCACCATCCGGCGTCTCAGGGGGGGAAAGCGGTACGCGACCAACACCATTTATGGTGGGGATGGCGTGCTGTTGACCTCAACTCGGGATGTTGTGAGTCGGTGGGCGGAATACTTCGAAGACCTCCTCAATCCTACTGGCACGTCTTCCACTGAGGAAGCGGAGCCTGGGGACTTTGGGTCGGGCTCTCCAATCTCTGGTGCTGAGGTCGCCAAGGTGGTTAAAAAGCTCCGCGGTGGCAAGGCTCCGGGGGTGGATGAGATTCGTCCTGAGTTCCTTAGGGCTCTGGATGTTGTGGGGTTGTGTTGGCTTACGCGACTCTGCAATATCGCGTGGACATCGGGGGCAGTTCCCTTGGATTGGCAGACTGGGGTGGTGGTTCCCCTATTCAAAAAGGGGGACCGTAGGGTGTGTTCCAACTATAGAGGGATCACACTCTTAAGCCTCCCTGGTAAGGTCTATTCAGGGGTTCTGGAGAGGAGGGTCCGTCGGATAGTCGAACCTCGGATTCAGGAGGAGCAGTGTGGTTTTCGTCCTGGTCGTGGAACACTAGACCAGCTCTACACCCTCAACAGGGTCCTGGAGGGTGCGTGGGAGTTTGCCCAACCAGTTTACATGTGCTTTGTAGACTTGGAAAAGGCATTCGACCGCGTCCCTCGGGGGGTTCTGTGGCGGGTACTCCGGGAGTATGGGGTACCAGGCCCTTTGATATGGGCTGTTAGGTCCCTGTACGACCGGTGTCAGAGCTTGGTCCGCATCGCTGGCAGTAAGTCAGGCTCGTTTCCGGTGAGAGTTGGACTCCGCCAAGGTTGCCCTTTGTCACCGATTCTGTTTATAACTTTTATGGACAGAATTTCTAGGCGCAGCCAAGGTGTTGAGAGGATCCGTTTTGGTGGCCTTAGAATCGCTTCTCTGTTTTTTGCAGATGATGTGGTCCTATTGGCTTCATCAGCTCGTGATCTACAGCTTTCGCTGGAGCGGTTTGCAGCTGAATGTGATGCGGCCGGGATGAGGATCAGTTCCTCCAAATCCGAGGCCATGGTCTTGAGCCGGAAAAGGGTAGCGTGCCCTCTCCGGGTCGGGGAGGAGGTCCTTACCCAAGTGGAGGAGTTTAAGTATCTCGGGATCTTGTTCACGAATGAGGGAAAACTGGAGCGTGAGATCGATAGGCGGATAGGTGCAGCGTCCGCAGTGAAGCGGGCGCTGTACCGGTCTGTCGTGGTGAAGAGAGAGCTGAGTCAAAAGGCAAAGCTCTCAATTTACCGATCGATCTACGTTCCCACCCTCATCTATGGTCATGAGCTTTGGGTTATGACCGAAAGAACAAGATCTCGGATACAAGCGGCTGAAATGAGTTTTCTCCGCAGGGTGGCTGGACTCTCCCTTAGAGATAGGGTGAGAAGCTCAGTCATCCGGGAGGGACTCGGAGTAGAGCCGCTGCTTCTCCACATCGAGAGGAGCCAGTTGAGGTGGCTCGGGCATCTGGTTAGGATGCCTCCTGGACGCCTCCCTGGTGAGGTGTTCCGGGCATGTCCCACCGGGAGGAGACCCAGAGGAAGACCCAGGACGCGCTGGAGGGACTATGTTTCTCGGCTGGCCTGGGAACGCCTTGGGATTCCCCCAGAGGAGCTGCTCCAAGTGGCTGGGGAGAGGGAAGTCTGGGCCTCCCTACTTAGGCTGCTACCCCCGCGACCCGACCCCGGATAAGCGGAAGAAAATGGATGGATGGATGGATGGATGGATTCATTATTATTATTTATTATTATAGTTGGGGTCGGCTTCAACTAGAGAACAAACTGACCTCATTTCTTAAATGAATTGTTAAATTGAATAGTTTTCATTTTATACTATTTCTATCTTAACATGTGATTCTTGACCTGCCATTGTGTATCCGTTCCTACCAAACCCAGTCGGTTGAAGCAGATGGCCACTTGTCCTGAGCCTGGTTCTGCTAAAGGTTTCTTCCTCATGAGGGAGCTTTTCCTTTCCACAGTCGCCTTCATGCTTGCTCAAGATGAGAGTTCTGTGATGGAATTAAACTCAAAGCAGTCTGCTCCTCAGATAAATAATGTTAAATTATTATTTTTATATATATGAATGTTTCAGTTCAGTGCCCTGAGATGACTTCTGTTGTGATTTGGTGCTGTATAAATTAACCAAATTGAATTAAATAAATTGATTGTTAGAGAGGAGGCAGGGCTGAAATCTGGAATTTCAAAGTAAAAGTTAAACTTGCTTGTTTTGTCTTTTCAGAAAATAACAGGAAGGACATCAAGAACGTAAGTTTAAACAGCCATTAATTAAATATGTTATATATAAATAAATGTGTGTGTGTGTGTGTGTATGTATATGTATGTCACGTGTTTCATCTCCTGCAGCCAAAGGCCAAGACAGAGCGATTCTGTTATTGTATGCATGTGT
>JBBPBX010040566.1:0-29307 GCA_038048925.1 Garcialebias charrua
TGATTTTGCAAACACAAACACACAACATGGGGTCGAACATTATATTCCCACAACGGGCCCCCCGGTGTTCGCACGTGCACGCCGCCTCGATGCTACTAAGCTAGCAATCGCACAGGAAGAGTTTGCTAACATGGAGCGTTTAGGCATCGTGCAACGCTCAAACAGTCCGTGGGCCTCCCCCCTCCACATGGTGCCCAAGGCAGATGGCAAATGGCGTCCATGTGGGGATTTCCGCCGCCTTAATAACATCACAGAGAACGATCGTTATCCCATCCCCCACATCCAGGATTTTTCAGTGCACCTGGCTGGGACCTCCATTTTTTCTAAAGTAGATTTAGTACGGGGGTACCACCAGGTTCCTGTGCATGTGGAGGATGTCCCTAAGACCGCTGTTATCACGCCTTTCGGCCTGTTTGAGTTTTTGCGCATGCCTTTTGGTCTTAAAGGTGCAGCACAAACATTTCAGCGGTTGATGGATTCAGTCCTAAGGGGTCTGTCCTTCGTATTTGTGTACTTGGACGACATCCTGGTGGCTAGCAGCTCGGCTGAGCAGCACCTGTCCCACCTCCGTGAGGTTTTTCAGCGCCTGGCAGCACATGGCCTGATTGTAAACACAGCGAAATGCCAGTTTGGGCTGCCAGTCATTGACTTTTTGGGCCACCGCATTTCCGCAAGTGGCGCCGTCCCGTTACCAAACAAAGTGCAGGCGGTGTCAGATTTCCCACAGCCCCAGTCTGTTAAAGCGCTACAAGAGTTTTTGGGAATGGTTAACTTCTATAACCGTTTCCTCCCCAGGGCAGCACAACTGCTGCGTCCGCTCTATGGAGCGCTGAAAAAGAAAAAGCCCAACGACAGTGTTGACTGGACACCAGAACGCCTACAGGCATTTGGTGATGCTAAAGCTGCACTGGCCACTGCTGCCCTTTTGGCCCATCCATCCCCAGCGGCGCAAATAGCTTTAACAACCGACGCATCTGATGTTGCGGTGGGGGCTGTGTTAGAACAGCAGGTTTCCGGGGTTTGGCAGCCGCTTGCATTTTTCAGCCGTACGCTGCGGGACAATGAGCTGAAATACAGTGTTTTTGACAGAGAGTTGCTGGCGCTTTACCTGGCTACACGCCATTTCAGGTTTTTCCTGGAAGGCCGCCAGTTCACTGCATACGTTGACCACAAACCCCTGGTGTTTGCTATGTCAAAAATTTCTGACCCCTGGTCTGCTCGCCAGCAACGCCACCTCGCAGCGGTGTCTGAATTTACTACAGACATTCAGCATGTGGCTGGAAAATCCAATGTGGTGGCTGACTGTCTCTCCCGGGTGCTGATCTCTCCCGTGTACGTTGGCATCGATTTTTCTGCTATGGCTGCGGACCAACGTAGCGACGCAGAAATACTCGAGCTCCAGTCCGGCCCCACAGGCCTCGAGTTGGAGGAAAGGCAGGTGAATGACGGAGGTCCTCTCCTGCTCTGTGACGTATCTACAGGCAGGCCCCGCCCCCTGGTTCCAGTTTCATGGCGACGCCGCGTTTTTGACTCCTTACATTCCCTTTCTCACCCAGGTGTTAGAGCCTCTGTGAAACTGGTCAGCTCAAAGTTTGTTTGGCCCGGTCTGCGTAAAGCAGTTAAGGAGTGGGCAGCAGCGTGTGTTCCATGCCAGCGTGCTAAGGTCAACAGGCACACCAAAGCACCGTTGGAACCTTTCCCCATCCCAAGTCGGCGGTTTGATCATGTGCACGTAGACCTAGTAGGCCCTCTGCCTCCATCACAGGGTTTTACTCATCTGCTGACTATGATAGACCGGACCACCAGGTGGCCAGAGGTGGTTCCTCTGACGTCCACAACATCTGCAGTGGTGGCCCGGGCCTTTTTGTCTACCTGGGTTGCACGTTTCGGCCCCCCTTCAGACATTACATCGGACAGGGGCCCGCAGTTTGTTTCGGAGCTTTGGTCTACCATGGCCAAGGGTCTGGGGACTAACGTTCACAGGACCACCGCTTACAACCCCCAAGCTAATGGTTTGTGTGAACGGTTTCACAGGTCATTGAAAGCTGCACTTCGTGCTGCATTGACCGGTGACAACTGGATTGACCGTCTTCCCTGGGTTTTGTTGGGGTTGCGTACCGCAACCAAAGAGGACCTGAGCTCTTCCCCGGCTGAACTGGTTTTCGGTCAGCCTGTGCGCGTCCCCGGTGAGTTTTTACCTGAGGTACCCTCACCACAGTTCGCTCCACCGTTGCTCCATCTTTCACCTCAGGAGGCCCCTTTTCGTGTCCCCGGTCCGGTACACCATTGTTTACCGCAGTCATTTGTCCCTAAGAGTCTGGAGTCCTCTAAATTTGTTTTTGTCAAACACAATGCACACAGGACACCACTACAGCCTTTGTATGATGGACCGTTTCGAGTTCTTCAACCAGGTCCGAAACATTTCATTTTGGATTTAGGGGGTCGTACTGAGACTGTCTGTATTGATAGGCTTAAACCAGCTCATGTTATGTCAGATGATCAGGTTGTTACGGCCCAAGCTCCTCGCAGAGGCAGACCTCCATCCACATTATTAACGGACGGCGGTCCTTCTTCCGGAAACTCTCAACGTCCATTGGAGCCCGAATCTTCTGCAGACCCTCCTCGTAGCCCTCCACTTCATCAGACTGGTTCTGCAGGGCCCAGGTTCAGCCGTTCTGGTCGTTTGATCAAACCTAAAATGCGGGACTAGTGATGGACCTTACTGGGTGTTCTGGGGGGGCGTGTGTGGTGGACCACTAGGGGGCTCTACTTGAGTAGAGCCCCCTAGTGGTTCACCACACACGCCCCCCCAGAACACCCAGTAAGGTCCACTGGGTGTGCACACCCAGTGGACCGAAGGCATTACAGGATGTTTTATTGTGAAAGGTCCAGAGGACCGGATGCTGTATGGGATATATAAGGCGGTGTTGGGTGCTTCCCGCCAGTTTAGTAGGAGTTGATTAAAAGTGAAGTTCTGCAGCCTGTCTCCTGTGTCGTCTCTTCACCACCTCCTACAATATGTCCGATCTTCTAATTTCCTTTGCTGCATAATGTACATTGCATTTATTCTAGAGTTAGGTAAATGAATCTTGAAGGAGAATAGCACTTAAATAAAAGTCCAACAAGGATATTCATTTAGAATTAAAAATAACTCACCCGAACTAACATAATAGATATAATATATGTAATAACCAATCAAGTTGCTCCTGTCCAATAAAAGTGTATGAAGGGGAAAAAACTATCCAGACTTTAAGTAAGTTTAGGGTCTGGTTTACAGAGTATGGAGTTAAATTTGTTTCACAATTATTCAATGAAAAAAAAAACTAACCTCAGTTAAGTAAAATTATAATCAAAACTTTTGGAATTGTAATGATTTCTTTTTTTTTTTTTTTACAAAAACTTTTGTTTAAAAACTTTTTTTAATTTAAATAACTAATTTTTATCTTGTGAACTTAAAAAGTTATTTGCAAAACATTAACTTTTATTTGCACACATAAGAAATCTTTTGTTGCTATTTTAGGCTCTGCCCACGACGTCATGTGAGAATCATGTAAGAATGGGGAAAAAAGAAAGACAAGAGCCCATTGAGATGAGACAATGAGGAAAAAAGAGAAGTGAAACTGACAAGAAACAAAGAAGAGGAAAGATTGAAGAAAATGTATATAGGTATAGGTACTTATAAAATACACTAAGACACAAATAGAGATACTGTATAGGTATACATTTTGGTGGTCAGTTAGTCTCAGTCAGTGCTGGACTGGCCATCGGGCATACCGTGCAAATCCCCGGTGGGCCGTCGGTGATTTATGTGATTTATGGGCCGCTCGGGCGGTCCTGTCACTCATGAACCAAAAAAATTAATTATAGCTATTTTTTTGTCAATCGCGACGGCCGATTGGTTGATTTTCTTGAACGACATCGCGCTAATCCAATGAAATCTCTTAGCACTCTTCCGACCAGCCCCTCCTCCTACCTGCAGCTGAGAGTTTCGAGTGATAGACAGGACTCAAGGAGTGACGTGACGTCTGCTCTATGCGACAGTTTCAGCGCGGCATCTTGCAGGCAGCACGCGTTAGCAATCAGCATGTTGTTGCGGTCTCCTGTTGTTAACCCTTTAACACCGCTGCTATCGCTGACGATACTTTTTCCACACGTTTTCCCAAGCTATTTTTAGATTACCGTAACTCTGCAACCGTTTGTGCTATCAGAAAAATTCAAACGGTGTTTGAAAGAAAAAAAAGTGCGCTTTTAGGCTCTTTTTGCTACAGTTACGGTAGTCACTCTCCCAGAGCTGCACGCGCCTGGGAAAGCGAGTCTTTTGTCTTCAGCACGAACAGAGTGCAGCTTGAGCAGGAAAAACATGAGCAACAGAGCAGAGATTCAGATAAAACTATGTCAAATCAAGGAATAAAAAGACAATAAGAAGATTCCTGGATGATTTGAATTTGGAGAAGTTTATTTTTGTTCTTCTGAAGAAAAAGCTGAAAAAAACATTTGATCTAACAACAGAGGTGTCAAGTAACGAAGTATAAATACTTCGTTACTTTACTTAAGTACAAATTTTAGTTATCTATACTTTAGTAAAGTAATTATTTTTCAGCCTACTTTATACTTCTACTTCTTACATTTTCACGCAATTACTGGTACTTTCTACTCCTTACTTTTTAAAAATAGCCTCGTTACTTTTCTTTCATTTTGCCGTTTTTTTTGTAGAATATAGATATTCACGCTCACGCAGGACTTTCCAAAAATTGACATAAATATCCGCATCAGCAGCCGTCGTCACTCACCAGTGTTGCCAGATTGGGCGGTTCACCGCGATTTTCCTTCTGACTTTTGCGGGTAAAGAGTGCTTTGGGTGGGTGGGACTCTATCTGGCAACACCGGTCACACCGGTGTTTACGCGTGACATCCGGGGCAGCGTCGGCAGCGCCGGGACCCTCCATCAGTAGTTGGGGCGTCTTCTATAGCAACTGCAGCCAAGAGTACTTGACTTCATCCGGCGAAGCCATGCTGTCCGTGACGCTGACTTGCTAGGGGCTCTGCTAGCGCTAGCATTAGCATCTCGCGAGACAACGTTACCTCTCAACGAGAGATATCGCGGGAGTTTAATATCGCGAGATCTCGTACAACGAGATCTCGTTACATGCCTAAGAGGTAAGCTGAAAGTTTTTGTTTTTTTTATCAGTTGATTACTGACTTCTAGTGACCTAGTAACATACTAATGTTGTATAATAAATATAAACGTGAAAGACAACAAAACCAGGAGAACCCTTGACCAATTTGTTCTGCACCGGGCAACACCAGAGGCAGATATGGTATGTAAAAAAAAAAAACTGCCATCAGTTCTGTCCAGAAGTGGTTTGACTTCTCAGAGGAAAACTGGCTCTTTCACCTTCAGCCCCTCTCTCTGGCATCTGGAAAAATATCCTTTGAGGAAGTGGAGAAGATCACTGAAAGTCTTCACCTGGTTGGCAGGTAAAAATTCAATAATTTCCAGTGTAGTGGTGAACCATGTTTAATTATTGATAGTTATAAACAAAAGTGTACAATTGACACGTACAAATAAATACATAATTGTGAATTTACTTTACACTATGCAAACATACAACCTTGTCCATCTTTAAAAAAACACAGTTCATATAGGTAAATTAATAAATACATTTCAAAATGTAGTTTAAATACAATGCTAAATTATAAATATAAACAATACACGTTTTTCCATTTATTTATCACTACATAACCTAGGCTATGTGTCACTAATGAACTTTAACACCTTTTGGCAGGCTGAACATGTCTATGGATGAGCTGTATGAGGAATGTGTGACTGCAAACAGCCTGATAGACCACCTCACCACCTCACCTCAGGAGAAAGAAAGGTGGCAGTCCCAGGGAACAGCAGAGAAGTGGATGCAAGTTCTTCAGGCAGCTGACCTCCCCAACATCCAGCTGTTGTATCCTTTGTCCTCAGCATCCCATCTTCCACTGGGTTTGTGGAAAGGATTTTCTCTTTCATGAAAAGTAAGTGGACTGATGTACGAAACAAATGTTCTACTGAACTAATTAGAAGTGAGCTTTTGCACTAAAAATAAATGCACTATTTGCACTAAAAATAAATGGTTAATTGTGTAATAATTTGTTTATACATATTTTTATAATTCAAAAACACGTATCCAAATGAATTCAGGTTGATTTCAAAGTGAGGAGGGGCAGGCAGGTTGTGTGTGTGTTGTGTGTGTGTGTGTGTGTGTGTGTGTGTGTGTGTGTGTGTGTGGGGGGGGGGTTAAATGGGGTGACCAGCCCTGCCGAGAGGTGTCCCTTATTTATTTATCAAGGAGTTGGCAACCCTATTTTCAATGGGCATATATGCAGTTAAGACAGGTAGCTTAGTGCACCCCTAGTTTTTCAACATTAACAATATAATATAATCTAGTCTAAAAAAATGATTTTTGTGGGGGAGGTGGGGTTGTATACAATAGTATGTGTGGTGCAGCCTAAGCATTTGTCTTTGTTGTTGCTTTTTCTTACGCTACTTTTACTTTTATACTTTTAAGTAGTTTTTGAAACCAGTACTTTTTTACTTTTACTTGAGTAAAAAGCTAGAGTTGATACTTCTACTTCTACAGAAGTAATTTTAAATCCCAGTATCTATACTTCTACTTGAGTAATGAATGTGAATACTTTTGACACCACTGTCTAACAATCTAATAACTTTTTGAATTTTATTTCTGAATGAATGAGGGCTGTTATTTGGTGGATAATTGTTTTATACTGGGTACATATAATAGGATATAGTTTTATTTTATTTATTATATTTTATTTTGTTTTTGGAATAGTATATCAAGTCTATAACATATAGTATTCATCAGTTTGTACTTTGTTTGTGTAGAAGATAATGAGAAATGTAGGGAGGGGAAATTCGCCTGTAAATAATTTGAATTGTTAGTCTGTTTCTTATTTGTAAAAATAAGTGAGAATAAAAAAAACATTGTAAATATGTTCTATAGTGTTGAAATTGTTAATTTGTGATGCAAAATCTGTAATTCATGTTCAAATGCAGTGTTTTATTTGCATAAAATCTCTAAAATCTAATTTCGCTTATTGATTTTCTTGATGTTAAACAGTTTTAATAAATGGTTTTTAACAAGTATAATGTAAAATAATGCCAGATATTGAAAGATCTAAATATTCTGAACAAATGTGCTGAAGCACTTGTCCATAGAACATTTTCTTCATATTTTCTAGTGAAAAACAAGTAAAAAATGCCAGGCGGAAATTTGAGGCTTAGGTGTAAAAGGGTTAAAAGACCAGCGCAAATTCAAAAGCTGTGCATGGACGCTGCTTCACAAGACCTGCAGCAGCAACACGTCACTTGAACGGACTAACCACATCATCCGAACGTGAACGAAGAAAACAGCTTGTAAACACCGATCAGCAGCTGTGTCAGCATGTCCTGGAGGCTGGAGCCCTGATGATGAGAGATGATGAGAGATTCAACCACCTCAACTGCTCAAAAAGAGGTATTCTTTTACTATTACTGTACTATTACCTTTTTAATTTAAAATTATAATCTTATTAACTTTTTTTAACTTGTCTGGGCCTCTGGACATTCAAAAAACAAAACAAAACAATTGTAGAAACGTTTCATCTTTCATCAGAAAGACTTCCTCAGTCTGAGGTGCTGTATTCAGCTCAGTCTTGTAAATATCACCCTCTCACTGTGGAAACTGTGGAACAACCTGCCCCCCCAACATTAGACAGGCCTCCTCCCTTCACATGTTCAAATCCCTGCTAAAAAAATCATCTTTTCTCTATTATTTCAAACTGTGTGAGCTGACGTGGTGTATATATTTTTTTATTGTGTTTTCATTTTAATATTGTTCTTATACATTTTTATTATACTTTTACCGGTGTTAATATCATAATTTTTACCATTGGTGTGTGATACTGTTCTGTACATTTTTAAACCTCTTTTGTGTTGTGTGTGTGAAGCACCTTGATAACAGTTTATCTGTTTTAACTGTGCTATATAAATAAAATAGACTTGACTTGACTCACAGTGGATCAACCAGTTTGTTGATGACAGCTGAAACCAGCTGCTCACATGAGCAAGGAGGACCATCAGCCTAACAATGGATCATTAGCACCCTGATGGTTGTTTGCTATTCACAGAGGGCTGAGTGATACTAGCAACAACAGCATTGTAAGAGGGGGACAGTTGAACCCGGAGGCCTCCACCTCTGTTTAATGATGGACGGTTTCTTTTCACAAAGATGACCTCCTTTACTCCTCTCTCAAACCATCGTTCCTCTCTATCAAGGATGTGAACATCTTCATCCCTGAAAGAGTTGGCCTATACAAACGTATTGTTCACTTGAAACATTTTCAAAATAATCATTTTATAAGTCTTTTTTGTAAACATATTATTTGTTTAGTGAAGTAAAGACACTATTTTTTATATAAAGCAAGTATTTCTTTATTCATTCAACCTTCATTTATGATATTGAAATCAAGAAATACCTTATTTTTTATCAAAAGTATTTATGTTTAATAAAGTCAAGAAAGACCATTATGTTTTTTGAATATTTTTAATTGGTAATTATTTTATTAAAACATTTAAATTTTTTATGTATTGTGACAGAGGGTTCTTGTTAGCAGCTGCTGAAAGTAACTAATAAATTAACTTAGTAATCTAACTTAGTTACTTTCCAAATCAAGTAATCAGTACTTAACTAAGTTACTTTTTCAATGTAACTATGCCATCCATCACTGTGGGCCACTCTGCTCAAAATGCCCGGGCCGATTTTTTGTCCCAGTCCAGCCCTGGTCTCAGTAGGCTTTTCTCATGGTGACATGCATTAACAATTCAATTTTTTCTTTTTCTGCAGTTCCACATTAAAGTTTGATGCAGCTCTGCATTTCTGAATGGACCATCTTCATCTCCACTGCAAGTGTAGCAAACCAGGCAGCTCTTTCTTTTATAGATTACAGTACAGTACACTAAAAAGTTGCGCCCTAATTGTGTAATTCTGTAAAGACAAAATATGTCTGGTGGTGTAGCGCTGATTTACATATCTTGTTAAATCGCAGGTTTAAATATTGCAATACTTTCCTATAACAAAGTACGTAGACCTGCAGAAAGAAAGAAATAATATTTTTTTTTTACATATGGATAGTTGTATGTTCTATAGAGATTTTCCTTAACTTTGATTGTATATCTCACAATTTTGTAATTTATCATTGTTTATTAATCTCTGAAAGCTATGTGACTTTGTTAATATTCTGTCCTAAAATGCGGTTAGATGTGCCCCCCCCCCCTTTTTTTTGAGCACCTGCCCCTTTAGTGGCCTCTGCACGGCCCTGTCGTTTACAGGATATCAGCTCCCATGCCTGAGGAGAAGGAGGAGTGGATTAAATCTATCAAGGAAGAGTCCTCTTAAAAACTGTGTCAAAGACAGTTTGTACCATCATCCTTTGAGTTTTACTTTTTCCCTACAGAGTAAATTGACTAAATCTCAAATGCTGATTTCATCAGTCTAGGCAGGTGGAATTCCAGGTTTTCCCTCAAGTGGAAAACATTTTTTGTTTGTTTTAAAGCCTCCAACTACAGGGTGAAAAAAATCAAGTCAACATTGCTCTGATTTCTCTGAAAAAGGTTCAAAAGCTGCTCAGACATTTAGATATGGCTCAGTTTTGAATCACAGAAATAATGCGGATATGGTAAAAAAAAAAAAAAAAAAAACAGAGCAAGGATCTCATCAAAAAGGTAAAAAGTTGTAAACGTACAACCAGTGAATACTTTTTGAAAGTTTCACTAAAATTGGTCCTGTGGTTCATGAGATATTTTCTAACAGGCAGCATATAGTTTGAAATATATGAAGGGCATGATGTAAACCAGCAAACTTGAGATCAGTTCATTCACAGAGATGGAGGGTAACGAACCACAGCTTGAGTTTCACCGGGGGGGGTAAAGAACTTTTCAGAGGAGATGAAAAGCTTTTTATGGAAAGTATTATTTTAATTTACTGTCAACAGAGATAATCTCAGAGCCAACACATTTTCTGTCTTGAGTCACAAAAACACACTTTCACGAGGCTGGAACAGTTTGTTTGCTCGTACTGTTGTATTTGTAGATTAATCAATATATTATAAATGTTAAGTCTTTTGAAGGATTTTAAAGACTGAAAAGGAGCAAATTGTTCAATTAATCATGGCGGCCATGCTTGTGTTTTGGTCACTCTACCATAGTTATTGTTTCATGAAACTGGGCTGTTGAAATGCCACAGAAAGTGGTACAGTCATCATATGCAGATTCTTTCCTGAGCGTGTGGAGCTACAAAGGGAATTGGACAAATCTGCAGTGAAGGGCTTGGTCTGTTCTTGCTTTGTGCTGGTGCTAACGTGATTTAGCAGCCATGAAACTGGCTCTTGTTTTATTCTGTCTCTTCATCAATTGAAAAAAGTGGAGCAGAGTGACAATTGAGTTGGTAATCCTGAGCTCCATTGTTCGCCCTCATTCAGGGGAGTAAACCTGCAGGGGAGGAAAAGTCAAGTCAAATTTATTTATAAAGCACATTTAAAAACAGCAGTTGTTACCAACGTGCTTAACAATATAAAAAACAATGGCAGTAATTTAAATAATTTTTTTTATTTTTAAGCATCAAAGGACAACACAAAACAAATCAAATCACACTGGGTTAAAAGTCAGTGAAAACAGATGTTTTTAAAAGTGAATTAAAAACAGGAAGGTAAGTGGCTTGTCGAACGTTGGGGGCAGATTGTTCCAAAATTTTTCGAGAAGCCATCCTTCCACCAGGCGGACCAGTTCTGAACGAGGTTTGGCCCAAGTGCTTTAGGAGGACGTCGAAGAGAAAAATGTCTTGTTGGATGAATTATATATTTATAATTCTCATTTCTTTACCCCAATCCATTGAATGTTTTAAGCTGCATTAAGCAAAGGAGTGACAGCCTGAACGAGCCAGAAGAACAACGTGAGACTACATTTTAATAATAATAATAATGTCACATTTGTCATCTGTGTATGTTTCAAGACAAAATTAGTCTCTGCATTTAACCCAACCACCACCAGGTGGGGCAGTGGGCAGCTATTGAAAGCGCCTGGGGGGCAATTTGGGGATGAGGTGTGCCGCCCATAGACACCACAAGGTATGCAGTGACTGGGGATCGAACCTGGGTCCTTCGGGTCCCAAGTCGGCTCCCCTGCCTCTACACCATCTTGGCCCCCATTTTGTTTCCTTACATTACCAAAACCTCTCTTTACTTGATGCATTTTATGTTTCCTTGCATGAAAGTACCGTATTATGACTTCAGAAAGTGGCTGCTCAGCTAAAATGTATTTACATGGGGTCTGGTCCCATGTGACTTGGTGGACAAGACCCCCTAGTGGTCTGCTGAACTTTTTTTTGAGTTTGCAGCATCTTATTCACAGTTGTTTAGGTGTTCTTAGTATTTGCAGCATTTTTTCTTTGTTTTCATTTTTGGGTTCTGTGTTTATTTATCTATTTTCTGTGATTTCAGATTTTTTCTGCTGCTTTTTTTGGTTGTTGTTTATTTTGGAGTTTGCATCACTTATGTGTTTGCTGTGCATATGAACTCTTTGCAGCTTGTTTGCACCTGTCACCCACTGGAGGCAGGACTCCTCAGCGACTAGTTGTGAAAGACGTACCTCTTCTGAGGTCAATTGAACTAGACTTTAATAGAAGCTCTAATAAAAAAGTGAACCATCATCTAGTGGTCAAATATAAAAATCAACACAACACGTCCTTTTCAGGGAGACCACCAAGTCATTTGTTCAGGTATGTTGACGACACCTGGGTTAAAATTAAATCTCAGGAAGTCCAACATTTCACTGATCACATCAACTCTGTGGATAAATATATCAAGTTCACACGAGAAGATGTAAAAAATGGCAGGTTGGCTTTCTTGGACTGTGAGGTCTCAGTTTCTGATAGAGGAAATTTGCAAACTGAGGTGTACCGCAAACCCACCCACACAGACCAGTATTTACAGTTTGACTCCCATCACCCTCTGGAGCACAAGTTAGGAGTCATCAGGACTCTGTACCACAGAGCAGACAGCGTCCCCACTAACTCAGGAGCCAGACAGAAGGAGAAATCACACACAAAACAGGCTCTAGAGAAATGTGGATATCCTAACTGGGCCTTCCTGAAAGCAGAGAAGAAACCCAAACAGGACTCCAGCCAGCCATCAGGTGAAAAGAAGGAACCCAGACCCAGACCAGTGGTCATTCCGTATGTTGCGGGAGTTTCAGAGACATTGAGACGTTTATTTTCTAAACACAACGTCCCAGTGGCTTTTAAACCCCAAAATACATTACGGCAAAGACTGGTTCATCCCAAAGATCCAGTCCCCCGGCACAAACAGAGTACATATTGTGTATGCTGTTCAGTGTCAGGAGGGCTGTGATCATGCTGCGTTCCAGTAACCTCGTATTGTGGGAATTTCCAAGGTCCCAGTGGTGGATTTAAACCGGAACGCCCGCTCCAGTGGGAAACTCCCATTCGTGAAGTGGGGCAATTTTTTCGGCCCCCCGTTTATCCCAGTGACGTATTCAAAATGGCGGCTACTCGCGTCCTTAGTAAGTGAACTCCTTAACTTTTACTAAAATAACAGTTGTAAAATGTTGTTGTGTGTTTTTTAATCACACACAAAGCTTAAGCGTATGCTTGTGAACACAGATCACATTAAAAACCTGTGTTTAGTTGCATGTCATGCGGCGTACGGCTGTTTTTCTCGTTGTTTGGATCACAACAGTTCTGTAGGCCAGCGGCAGCGACTTTCATTCGCCACATTTTATTATTCAGCACATTAAAAAAGTAACTATTAGTTATGAATTTTATTTTAAAATATATATTTTTTACCCTTGTTTTCTTTGGCGCTGTGGCTTATTTTTGTTAGGCAACCCAGAACTAAACACACATTGTTTGTTGAACTGACTATAAATTAGCACTAAACTGTGGTTAAAAAATATATATTTGGTTTCCAAAGATCCGTGTTTAGAAACATTCTATAATCCTGTATGATAT
The DNA here is from genome assembly GCA_038048925.1 of Garcialebias charrua. Lineage (NCBI taxonomy): Eukaryota > Metazoa > Chordata > Actinopteri > Cyprinodontiformes > Rivulidae > Garcialebias > Garcialebias charrua. The sequence goes on from JBBPBX010040566.1 coordinate 13,068, forward strand.
TTATGTGTTAGGACGTGTATATTTGTGTAGTAAGTGTGTGTTTGTGTTTGTTTTCAGTCTACCTCGACCAGTACAACAACATGTTTGTTGATGAGCAGAGAACAACAACATTTTCTGGCAGCCTGTATCGCAGTGCAGGGGATTTGTCCAGTTTGTACATTGATGCAAACCTCACTATGAAAGTTGAGCTTATCCAACCTGCACAGGACAGCACAGCTGGTAAGATTTAGTAGAAATAAGTTTTAATGCAAACCAAACCAATTACTGTATAATGAATTTAACAATACTGTGTTTTTTTCTTTTAAAATGATTTTTTCAGAGAACTGTGAAGACTCTCCATCAACCAGCAGCCACGCAGAGTCCCCCATCTGTGTGAATGACAGTTTTAATAAAGAGCAGACACTGTTCTTGATTGAACACATGCGTGAGAATGTAAAAGACAATGGTGAACTCCCAAGAAACCTGTCCGAGCTGAATGCCAGGCTGTGAAAGGTAAAAAATAACAAAAAAATGATGTGGATTGAGACTGCAGCTCAGCTCAGCTCAGCTCACAGAGCAGTTTCATGAGACTTTTAATCCAGACTTTTTATACTTTTATACTACTATGGAAAACTACTATGCAAAAAACTCAGGACAGTATTACACTCTATTTCATTTTATGATTACGGTTGTTAAATGTTGGTGTTTTTGGTGTTGGTGAAACATTTTATACTACTATGAAAAACTACTACGCAAAAAAACTCAGGACAGTACTAAACTTTTATTATTTCATTTTATGCTTGTTTATTAATTGTTTAGTTTTTAAATGGTTACTGTTGCACAGAGGGACTGAGAGAGAAATGCAATTTCAATGCTGTGTGAGTCCTGTACATATTGCAGTTTTGATAATAAATTTGACTTTGACTTGACTTGTTTATTTTGCTCAGGTTCGGCCCAGTAAAAACGGTTGGTTTTCAGTGCCTTTGATTGAATTTTGAAATGCTGTTCTGTTGCACATTTTGTAATTAAAACTGAAACTTTCAGACAACTGAGATTTGTTTTCAGTATGAACTATTTGCTTGCAAAGGTTAAAATAGAAACTATTTTGTATAAACTAGTTTAATAGTATTGAAACTATTTTGCATTACTAGCTACAGAGCAAATTGTGTAACATTTTCTTACCGTACAATACACAAAAGGTACGTTTCCCTAAAATTTTGCTATGTTCACATTACTAATTTATTTTTGGAAATGTGCACGTGCAGTTCTGACAGATACTTAAAGCACTATGAGCTAATATTTATTTAATTGTTGCAACCCATCGGTTAAACTTTTGCCAGAACTCAAAGACAAAATGCTGTATTTAAAGAAAAATGTTTATTAAGCTTCATTATAGCAGTCTTAAGTACATTTGGCCCACGTCCCAAGTTGTGGAGGATGCAAGCAGCCACTATGATCTTCACCACCACATCAGTTCTGGTATTCTGCACGTCACGAAGCCGTCTCCACCTGCACTTCAAACATCCGAAGGCTTGCTCCACAATCACCCTTCCACGGCTGATTTCAGCGTTACGTTGCTTGTCTGCTTCACTTAGAGCACCATTGTTCTTCAGGATGGATGGGTTTTCTGGCAGCATGGTAGGGTCCAAGACAACTCTGCAATGGGAAAACAGTGTTTATTTCAGACAGACATAAAGTTAATAATGAGCTGCAATTCTCTGTCATTTTTTCATCATTTGACTTCTTGTTTATGTGAAAAATACACATTTCAGACAGCTACTTTCAGGAAACTGTTGGAATCTGGAGAATAGTTGAATCTCTTGGAATCCTGGCAAAAAACCAATGCAGATATGTTCCTGTCTTTGATTTATACATCTACCTTATAATGTTTTTCTAGTCTTTGATACTTTGTTTTAAAAGAAAAAAAAAATATATATAAATATATATTTCTCTCTTGTGTTTATTGTCTATTGTTTAAGGAAATTCTACCATTGCTGTTAATCATTCTTTAGTTTGTAGCAGGTCACTTTTTTAAATGAGTCCACGAGGCTCAATGACATTTACCTGACTAAATAAAGGTTGATTGTAAAAAAACAACAACAGTACTGTAGTGTCAGGCTACAAACCAAAACTTTCTGATGGTGTTATATATCATAAAATCAATCACCTTTATTTTACCAGGTAAAGCCCGTTCGAGATCTCTTTTACAAGGGTGACCTGGTCAAGTGGTCAGCAGGGTTAGCAACCGGTGTTAGCAACTTATTTATTTAGCAAAATAAAGCAACCACTGTACAGTTTCTTCAACATATCGTAAACCCCCTACATGTTTTGCTGTGCAGTGAGCGAAGACGTTTTTTTTTAGCTGTAAAGCCAGTTTTTCTTTTTCCCAACGAGAAAAATATATATTAAATCTATTACCTTCGGCGTTCATCTTTCTTCTTTGACATGTTCTGTGTCAGGAGTGCATATCTGGTTGTCTGGAGTGCATAACTGGTAGTCTGGAGTGCATATATGTTTAGTAATTTATTATATTCCGAAACAGCAACAAAAACAATGCGTGCGTCCATCTTGTTTTACCACCGGGGTAACCGGAACGTGTTTTCAAGTGGTAGATGGGGAGATGACGTCACTGCCACTTCGTAGTTCCCAAAATACGAGGTAACTGGAACTTTTTTTTGAGTTTGCAGCATCTTATTCACAGTTGTTTAGGTGTTCTTAGTATTTGCAGCATTTTTTCTTTGTTTTCATTTTTGGGTTCTGTGTTTATTTATCTACAGTATTTTCTGTGATTTCAGATTTATTCTGCTGCTTTTTTTGGTTGTTGTTTATTTTGGAGTTTGCATCACTTATGTGTTTGCTGTGCATATGAACTCTTTGCAGCTTGTTTGCACCTGTCACCCACTGGAGGCAGGACTCCTCAGCGACTAGTTGTGAAAGACGTACCTCTTCTGAGGTCAATTGAACTAGACTTTAATAGAAGCTCTAATAAAAAAGTGAACCATCATCTAGTGGTCAAATATAAAAATCAACACAACACGTCCTTTTCAGGGAGACCACCAAGTCATTTGTTCAGGTATGTTGACGACACCTGGGTTAAAATTAAATCTCAGGAAGTCCAACATTTCACTGATCACATCAACTCTGTGGATAAATATATCAAGTTCACACGAGAAGATGTAAAAAATGGCAGGTTGGCTTTCTTGGACTGTGAGGTCTCAGTTTCTGATAGAGGAAATTTGCAAACTGAGGTGTACCGCAAACCCACCCACACAGACCAGTATTTACAGTTCGACTCCCATCACCCTCTGGAGCACAAGTTAGGAGTCATCAGGACTCTGTACCACAGAGCAGACAGCGTCCCCACTAACTCAGGAGCCAGACAGAAGGAGAAATCACACACAAAACAGGCTCTAGAGAAATGTGGATATCCTAACTGGGCCTTCCTGAAAGCAGAGAAGAAACCCAAACAGGACTCCAGCCAGCCATCAGGTGAAAAGAAGGAACCCAGACCCAGACCAGTGGTCATTCCGTATGTTGCGGGAGTTTCAGAGACATTGAGACGTTTATTTTCTAAACACAACGTCCCAGTGGCTTTTAAACCCCAAAATACATTACGGCAAAGACTGGTTCATCCCAAAGATCCAGTCCCCCGGCACAAACAGAGTAATATTGTGTATGCTGTTCAGTGTCAGGAGGGCTGTGATCAGTCTTATATCAGGGAAACTAAACAGCCACTGGCCAAAAGGATGGCCCAGCACAGAAGATCAACATCATCAGGTTAGGGCTGTGCGATATGACGATATATATCGTGGGGACGATAGAAACGTGTCTATCGTGCTACTTTCCTTCTATCGTCTCTATCGTGATAAATAAGAATAAAAAAATAACTGTCGCAAAGAAGCTTCATATGGGGTTTTGCGAGATGACGGCGCTGCTTTATGTTTGACGCACGCGCGGGGTTGCGACACATGCTTTACGTTGTTAAACTCGAGAGCAACAGAGCCGCAGGCGCATGAAGCCGGTGTCTCAACAAGGAGAAAACAGCTGCACAGGCAGCCCAAGAAGAATAACTTTTACCAAAAAGAGGGGGAAGCTCACCTTGTTAGCTTCCATTATTTCGCTCCGCTGAAACTCTGAGACAAAATGGGTCCAGAGGACACGAACCCAGAGTCCAACCGAGTCCGAACTCGGGTCCAGTTAACCAATACAAAACAGACCAGAGACACAACAGAACCGCAATCAAACGCAACGTTTTCTCTTTTCTGTTTCTTGCTTTGTTTACTCAAACTTCAGAGCGGATTTCTTCTTCGTGAGTTTCATTAGCAGCTGTTGTTTTACCGCCACCTGCAGGAAAAATTTGGACCAAAGTAGAAAAGGAGTTGTTTGTTTGTTTGTTTGTTAGTTTATTCATTTTATAATATGAAATACAACAATTAACGTATTCATAATAGAAAAAAATAAAAAATAAAATGAAAGGTAGCAGATGAAGAATAAATCTTATTAAATCTGCTCCTTATTCATCTAATAACAGTTCAAACAATATTTTCTATAATAACAAAATAAGTAAATAACTCAGTCAATTTTCAATTCACATATATCACACATTAAATTAGATTCATTTATATTTTTTAGCAATTCATTTTTTACCAGTTTCTTAAATACAAGGAATGATTTGGCTTCCTCAACATTTGGCATTTGGCATGTCATTCCATAATCGTACTCCTTGAATTAAGGTAGATCTTAGGTAGATCTAGTTTCTACTTTGGTCCAAATTTCCATGTTCTTTTTGTTCACATTCTTATAATTGTAACTATCTGTAGTAAAATAATAAAATAAAAAAACTTTGGTCCAAATTTTTCCTGTACACACACACACACATCGTGTTGTATATATCGTGATATATATCGTTATCGTGATATAAAAAAGTCCATATCGTGATATAGGATTTTTTCCATATCGCCCAGCCCTACATCAGGTCAGGACTCTGTGGTCTACACTCATCTCCAGGCCAGTGGTCACTCTTTCAGGGATGAAGATGTCCACATCCTTGATAGAGAGGAACGATGGTTTGAGAGAGGAGTAAAGGAGGCCATGTTTGTGAAAAGAAACTGTCCATCATTAAACAGGTGTGGAGGCCTCCGGGTTCAACTACTGTATCCCCCTCTTACAATGCTAAGATTTGCTAGTATCACTCAGCCCTCTGTGGATAGCAAACAACCATCAGGGTGCTAACAATCCATCGCTAGGCTGATGGTCCTCCTTGATCATGTGAGCAGCTGGTTTCGGCTGTCATCAGCCAACTGGTTGATCCACTGTGAGAGGGTGCTATTTATAAGACTGAGCTAAATACAGCACCTCAGACTGAGGAAGTCTTTCGGACAAAAGACGAAACGTTTCTACAATTTTTTTGCTTCGTTTTTTTTTTTTTTTTAATGTCCAGAGGACCAGACTTAGCTTTTTTAGATTTTTCTACCTGGATTATTGAGCATGCATCAGGGTATAAAAATCAAAAGTTTGGTAACAAAGGTACAAAGAAAATATATTGCTGAAAGGAATGTGTTATTTTATATGAGATGAGATTAAAAAAGACAAAGCAAGGGTTATTATTCACAGCTAAACTGCTTTCATCTGGTGTGGATTTTCATGTGTGTTTTTAAATTTGACTTCCGTCCAAACCTGCGTCCACAAAGATCACAAGCAAATGTTTTCTGTCCTGTGTGAATTATCATGTGTGAGTTTAAATCTGACTTCCGTCCAAACCTGCGTCCACAAAGATCACAAGCAAATGTTTTCTGTCCTGTGTGAATTATCATGTGTGAGTTTAAATCTGACTTCCGTCCAAACCTGCGTCCACAAAGATCACAAGCAAATGTTTTCTGTCCTGTGTGGACTATCATGTGTGAGTTTAAATGTGACTTCAGTCAAAACCTGTGTCCACAAAGATCACAAGCAAATGTTTTCTGTCCTGTGTGGATTATCATGTGTCTGTTTAAATGTGACTTCAGTCCAAACCTGTGTCCACAAAGATCACAAGCAAATGTTTTCTGTCCTGTGTGGACTATCATGTGTGAGTTTAAATTCGACTTCCATCCAAACCTGCGTCCACAAAGATCACAAGCAAATTCTTTCTGTCCTGTGTGGACTATCATGTGTGAGTTTAAAACTGACTTCCGTCCAAACCTGCGTCCACAAAGATCACAAGCAAATGTTTTCTGTCCTGTGTGGATTATCATGTGTGAGTTTAACTGTGACTTCCGTCCAAACCTGTGTCCACAAAGATCACAAGCAAATGTTTTCTGTCCTGTGTGGACTATCATGTGTTTGTTTAAATCTGACTTCTGTCCAAACCTGCGTCCACAAAGATCACAAGCAAATGTTTTCTGTCCTGTGTGGACTATCATGTGTGAGTTTAAATTTGACTTCCGTCCAAACCTGCATCCACAAAGATCACAAGCAAAAGTTTTCTGTCCTGTGTGGACTATCATGTGTGAGTTTAAATGTGCCTTCTGTCCAAACCTGCGTCCACAAAGATCACAAGCAAATGTTTTCTGTCCTGTGTGGACTATCATGTGTGAGTTTAAATTTGACTTCCGTCCAAACCTGCATCCACAAAGATCACAAGCAAAAGTTTTCTGTCCTGTGTGGACTAGCATGTGTTTCTTTAGATTACCCTTTTGGTTAAATATTTTTCCACAGTTTTCACAACTAAATGAGTTCTGTCTTGACTGTTTTTTCTTGATTGAGCCTCCAGTTTTCTTCACTTTTAAACGTTCCTCAATAACCAAACAACTTGAAGACGTCTCTGACTGATTCGTCTTGTGAAATTGTTTCCCATGCTCAGTGAAGCATATCCAGGGCTGGACTGGGACAAAAAATCGGCCCGGGCATTTTGAGCAGAGTGGCCCACAGTGATGGCATAGTTACATTGAAAAAGTAACTTAGTTAAGTTACTGATTAGTCCTTGGGAAAAGTAACTTAGTTAAGTTACTGATTACTTGATTTGGAAAGTAACTAAGTTAGATTACTAAGTTAATTTATTAGTTACTTTCAGCAGCTGCTAACAAGAACCCTCTGTCACAATACATAAAAAATTTAAATGTTTTAATAAAATAATTACCAATTAAAAATATTCAAAAAACATAATGGTCTTTCTTGACTTTATTAAACATAAATACTTTTGATAAAAAATAAGGTATTTCTTGATTTCAATATCATAAATGAAGGTTGAATGAATAAAGAAATACTTGCTTTATATAAAAAATAGTGTCTTTACTTCACTAAACAAATAATATGTTTACAAAAAAGACTTATAAAATGATTATTTTGAAAATGTTTCAAGTGAACAATACGTTTGTATAGGCCAACTCTTTCAGGGATGAAGATGTTCACATCCTTGATAGAGAGGAACGATGGTTTGAGAGAGGAGTAAAGGAGGTCATCTTTGTGAAAAGAAACCGTCCATCATTAAACAGAGGTGGAGGCCTCCGGGTTCAACTGTCCCCCTCTTACAATGCTGTTGTTGCTAGTATCACTCAGCCCTCTGTGAATAGCAAACAACCATCAGGGTGCTAATGATCCATTGTTAGGCTGATGGTCCTCCTTGCTCATGTGAGCAGCTGGTTTCAGCTGTCATCAACAAACTGGTTGATCCACTGTGAGTCAAGTCAAGTCTATTTTATTTATATAGCACAGTTAAAACAGATAAACTGTTATCAAGGTGCTTCACACACACAACACAAAAGAGGTTTAAAAATGTACAGAACAGTATCACACACCAATGGTAAAAATTATGATATTAACAGCGGTAAAAGTATAATAAAAATGTATAAGAGCAATATTAAAATGAAAACACAGTAAAAAAAATATATACACTACGTCAGCTCACACAGTTTGAAATAATAGAGAAAAGATGATTTTTTTAGCAGGGATTTGAACATGTGAAGGGAGGAGGCCTGTCTAATGTTGGGGGGCAGGTTGTTACAGAGTTTCCACAGTGAGAGGGTGATATTTATAAGACTGAGCTGAATACAGCACCTCAGACTGAGGAAGTCTTTCTGATGAAAGATGAAACGTTTCTACAATTGTTTTGTTTTGTTTTTTGAATGTCCAGAGGCCCAGACATAGTTTTTTTTTAGATTTTTACCTGGATTATTGAGCATGCATCAGGGTCATCAGCACAGACTCCTTAGCTCCTTAGCTGCATGTGGATTTCCTTGAAGAGGAAGAGAACAGCTGCTAACTTCTGGAAATAACACACAAAGAGGTAAAAAAAAGTTAATAAGATTATAATTTTAAATTAAAAAGGTAATAGTACAGTAATAGTAAAAGAACAATACCTCTTTTTGAGCAGTTGAGGTGGTTGAATCTCTCATCATCTCTCATCATCAGGGCTCCAGGACATGCTGACACTACTGTATCACTTGCTGTGAGTCTTCTGGAGGAGTCCCTGTGTCAGCCTGAAGTGAAAGCAGTCAGTAATAACAAAGGGTTTCCCAGCAATAAGCAAGTCAACTTGGGTAAAACAGAGCAATCTGTCTTATTTTACCATGCCATTATTTTGGAATTCCACATCAGATCTGGATGACACTTGCTGTGAGTCTTCTGGAGGAGTCCCTGTATCAGCCTGAAGTGAAATCAGTCAGTAATAACAAAGGGTTTCTTAGCAATAAGCAAGTCAACTTGGGTAAAACAGAGCAATTGGTCTTATTTTACCATGCCATTATTTTGAAATTCCACATCAGATCTGGATGACACTTGCTGTGAGTCTTCTGGAGGAGTCCCTGTGTCAGCCTGAAGTGAAAGCAGTCAGTAATAACAAAGGGTTTCCCAGCAATAAGCGTGTCAACTTGGGTAAAACAGAGCAATCGGTCTTATTTTACCTTAACATTATTTTGAAATTCCACATCAGATCTGGATGACACTTGCTGTGAGTCTTTTGGAGGAGTCCCTGTGTCAGCCTGAAGTGAAAGCAGTCAGTAATAACAAAGGGTTTCTCAGCAATAAGCAAGTCAACTTGGGTAAAACAGAGCAATTCGGTCTTATTTTACCTTAACATTATTTTGAAATTCCACATCAGATCTGGATGACACTTGCTGTGAGTCTTCTGGAGGAGTACCTGTGTCAGCCTGAAGTGAAAGCAGTCAGTAATAACAAAGGGAGTCAGTAATAACAAAGGGTTTCTCAGCAATAAGCAAGTCAACTTAGGTAAAACAGAGCAATTGGTCTTATTTTACCTTAACATTATTTTGAAATTCCACATCAGATCTGGATGACACTTGCTGTGAGTCTTCTGGAGGAGTCCCTGTGTCAGCCTGAAGTGAAAGCAGTCAGTAATAACAAAGGGTTTCCCAGCAATAAGCGTGTCAACTTGGGTAAAACAGAGCAATCGGTCTTATTTTACCTTAACATTATTTTGAAATTCCACATCAGATCTGGATGACACTTGCTGTGAGTCTTTTGGAGGAGTCCCTGTGTCAGCCTGAAGTGAAAGCAGTCAGTAATAACAAAGGGTTTCCCAGCAATAAGCGTGTCAACTTGGGTAAAACAGAGCAATCGGTCTTATTTTACCTTAACATTATTTTGAAATTCCACATCAGATCTGGATGACACTTGCTGTGAGTCTTTTGGAGGAGTCCCTGTGTCAGCCTGAAGTGAAAGCAGTCAGTAATAACAAAGGGTTTCCCAGCAATAAGCGTGTCAACTTGGGTAAAACAGAGCAATCGGTCTTAATTTACCTTAACATTATTTTGAAATTCCACATCAGATCTGGATGAAACTTGCTGTGAGTCTTGTGAAAGTAGTCAGTAATAACAAAGGGTTTCCCAGCAATAAGCAAGTCAACTTGGGTAAAACAGAGCAATTGGTCTTATTTTACCATGCCATTATTTTGAAATTCCACATCAGATCTGGATGACACTTGCTATGAGTCTTTTGGAGGAGTCCCTGTGTGAGCCTGAAGTGAAAGCAGTCAGTAATAACAAAGTAGTAATAACAAAGGGTTTCTCAGCAATAAGAAACCATTAGGGCTTAGTGTATTACTAGCTGATGTGATGTCTCTCTTAGTTAATCCTAGATGTTATTATTGTATTGTTATATGTTATTATTGTTTTTTTTCTCTTGCATTGTTGTTGGATGTAACTGGGACCCTGTGTACATAATCTCGTTTTCAACACATGTACTACATGCGGTGCAAATGACAATAAATTCTCTCTGACTCTCTGACTCTGACTCTGAATAAGCAAGTCAACTTGGGTAAAACAGAACAATAGGTCTTATTTTACCTTAACATTATTTTGAAATTCCACATCAGATCTGGATGACACTTGCTGTGAGTCTTCTGGAGGAGTCCCTGTGTCAGCCTGAAGTGAAAGCAGTCAGTAATAACAAAGGGTTTCCCAGCAATAAGCAAGTCAACTTGGGTAAAACAGAGCAATCTGTCTTATTTTACCATGCCATTATTTTGAAATTCCACATCAGATCTGGATGACACTTGCTGTGAGTCTTCTGGAGGAGTCCCTGTGTCAGCCTGAAGTGAAAGCAGTCAGTAATAACAAAGGGTTTCTTAGCAATAAGCAAGTCAACTTGGGTAAAACAGAGCAATTGGTCTTATTTTACCATGCCATTATTTTGAAATTCCACATCAGATCTGGATGACACTAGCTGTGAGTCTTTTGGAGGAGTCCCTGTGTCAGCCTGAAGTGAAAGCAGTCAGTAATAACAAAGGGTTTCCCAGCAATAAGCAAGTCAACTTAGGTAAAACAGAGCAATCGGTCTTATTTTACCATGCCATTATTTTGAAATTCCACATCAGATCTGAATGACACTTGCTTTGAGTCTTCTGGAGGAGTCCCTGTGTCAGCCTGAAGTGAAAGCAGTCAGTAATAACAAAGAGTTTCTTAGCAATAAGCAAGTCAACTTGGGTAAAACAGAGCAATTGGTCTTATTTTACCATGCCATTATTTTGAAATTCCACATCAGATCTGGATGAAATTTGCTGTGAGTCTTCTGGAGGAGTACCTGTGTCAGCCTGAAGTGAAAGCAGTCAGTAATAACAAAGGGTTTCTCAGCAATAAGCGTGTCAACTTGGGTAAAACAGAGCTATCAGTCTTATTTTACCATGCCATTATTTTGAAATTCCACATCAGATCTGGATGACACTTGCTGTGAGTCTTCTGGAGGAGTCCCTGTGTCAGCCTGAAGTGAAAGCAGTCAGTAATAACAAAGGGTTTCCCAGCAATAAGCAAGTCAACTTGGGTAAAACAGAGCAATCGGTCTTATTTTACCATGCCATTATTTTGAAATTCCACATCAGATCTGGATGACACTTGCTGTGAGTCTTCTGGAGGAGTCCCTGTGTCAGCCTGAAGTGAAAGCAGTCAGTAATAACAAAGGGTTTCCCAGCAATAAGCAAGTCAACTTGGGTAAAACAGAGCAATCGGTCTTATTTTACCATGCCATTATTTTGAAATTCCACATCAGATCTGGATGACACTTGCTGTGAGTCTTTTGGAGGAGTCCCTGTGTCAGCCTGAAGTGAAAGCAGTCAGTAATAACAAAGGGTTTCTCAGCAATAAGCAAGTCAACTTGGGTAAAACAGAGCAATTGGTCTTATTTTACCTTAACATTATTTTGAAATTCCACATCAGATCTGGATAACACTTGCTGTGAGTCTTCTGGAGGAGTACCTGTGTCAGCCTGAAGTGAAAGCAGTCAGTAATAACAAAGGGAGTCAGTAATAACAAAGGGTTTCTCAGCAATAAGCAAGTCAACTTAGGTAAAACAGAGCAATTGGTCTTAATTTACCTTAACATTATTTTGAAATTCCACATCAGATCTGGATGACACTTGCTGTGAGTCTTCTGGAGGAGTCCCTGTGTCAGCCTGAAGTGAAAGCAGTCAGTAATAACAAAGGGTTTCCCAGCAATAAGCGTGTCAACCTGGGTAAAACAGAGCAATCGGTCTTAATTTACCTTAACATTATTTTGAAATTCCACATCAGATCTGGATGACACTTGCTGTGAGTCTTTTGGAGGAGTCCCTGTGTCAGCCTGAAGTGAAAGCAGTCAGTAATAACAAAGGGTTTCCCAGCAATAAGCGTGTCAACTTGGGTAAAACAGAGCAATCGGTCTTAATTTACCTTAACATTATTTTGAAATTCCACATCAGATCTGGATGAAACTTGCTGTGAGTCTTGTGAAAGTAGTCAGTAATAACAAAGGGTTTCCCAGCAATAAGCAAGTCAACTTGGATAAAACAGAGCAATTGGTCTTATTTTACCATGCCATTATTTTGAAATTCCACATCAGATCTGGATGACACTTGCTATGAGTCTTTTGGAGGAGTCCCTGTGTGAGCCTGAAGTGAAAGCAGTCAGTAATAACAAAGGGTTTCTCAGCAATAAGCAAGTCAACTTGGGTAAAACAGAACAATAGGTCTTATTTTACCTTAACATTATTTTGAAATTCCACATCAGATCTGGATGACACTTGCTGTGAGTCTTCTGGAGGAGTCCCTGTGTCAGCCTGAAGTGAAAGCAGTCAGTAATAACAAAGGGTTTCCCAGCAATAAGCAAGTCAACTTGGGTAAAACAGAGCAATCGGTCTTATTTTACCATGCCATTATTTTGAAATTCCACATCAGATCTGGATGACACTTGCTGTGAGTCTTTTGGAGGAGTCCCTGTGTCAGCCTGAAGTGAAAGCAGTCAGTAATAACAAAGGGTTTCTTAGCAATAAGCAAGTCAACTTGGGTAAAACAGAGCAATCGGTCTTATTTTACCATGCCATTATTTTGAAATTCCACATCAGATCTGGATGACACTTGCTGTGAGTCTTTTGGAGGAGTCCCTGTGTCAGCCTGAAGTGAAAGCAGTCAGTAATAACAAAGGGTTTCTCAGCAATAAGCAAGTCAACTTGGGTAAAACAGAGCAATCGGTCTTATTTTACCATGCCATTATTTTGAAATTCCACATCAGATCTGGATGACACTTGCTGTGAGTCTTCTGGAGGAGTCCCTGTGTCAGCCTGAAGTGAAAGCAGTCAGTAATAACAAAGGGTTTCTCAGCAATAAGCAAGTCAACTTGGGTAAAACAGAGCAATCGGTCTTATTTTACCATGCCATTATTTTGAAATTCCACATCAGATCTGGATGAAACTTGCTGTGAGTCTTCTGGAGGAGTACCTGTGTCAGCCTGAAGTGAAAGCAGTCAGTAATAACAAAGGGTTTCCCAGCAATAAGCAAGTCAACTTGGGTAAAACAGAGCAATCAGTCTTATTTTACCATGCCATTATTTTGAAATTCCACATCAGATCTGGATGAAACTTGCTGTGAGTCTTCTGGAGGAGTCCCTGTGTCAGCCTGAAGTGAAAGCAGTCAGTAATAACAAAGGGTTTCCCAGCAATAAGCAAGTCAACTTGGGGCAATTGGTCTTATTTTACCATAACATTATTTTGAAATTCCACATCAGATCTGGATGAAACTTGCTGTGAGTCTTCTGGAGGAGTCCCTGTGTCAGCCTGAAGTGAAAGCAGTCAGTAATAACAAAGGGTTTCCCAGCAATAAGCAAGTCAACTTGGGAGCAATTGGTCTTATTTTACCTTAACATTATTTTGAAATTCCACATCAGATCTGGATGACACTTGCTGTGAGTCTTTTGGAGGAGTCCCTGTGTCAGCCTGAAGTGAAAGCAGTCAGTAATAACAAAGGGTTTCCCAGCAATAAGCAAGTCAACTTGGGTAAAACAGAGCAATTGGTCTTATTTTACCATGCCATTATTTTGAAATTCCACATCAGATCTGGATGACACTTGCTGTGAGTCTTTTGGAGGAGTCCCTGTGTCCATAGATATAATAAACACTAGATAAGACAGCCCCGCTGTTGGCCAATGGAGACCGACATCGTCAGACGGCGGCCATCTTGGGACAGACAGAACGCCCACTCTTAACATGAATGTGAATGGTGCATTCACTATTAAAATAACCATAACTTGCTTAATTTCCATCCGATTTTAAAACGGTTTGGTTTGTTATAAATGTGAGAGATGTTGTTATAATATGGTATACTTAAGATGGACGTTCACATGAAAATAACGTTATGTAGACACTGTATTGCACTAGCAGTATACACAATAAGATTATATTTACATCTATTTCTAAATACATGTTTATTTCCAGCGAAATTAACTGACATATGTTACAATGCTAATAAATATTTAATACTATTTCATCATAAATAGTATTATTATTGGTGATATGAAATTAATTTATGCCAATTTTTTTCCCTACACATTTAAATATTATGTAATATTAAATACATTATTACACCAACCTTGGTCAATATGTGTAGTTTATTCTTTTTAGATACATGAAAAGATTTAATAATTGAGAAATATAAATAAACAAACAAATAAACAAAAATAAACATCTGATAGTGTGACATCTGATAGTGTGACAAGACTCTCACTCCCTCGGTGCAACAGTAACTATTTAAACATTAAAACACTGAAACATATAATAATAGACATAAGCATAAAATAGTAAAACTTTAACACTGTCCTGAGTTTTTGCATAGTGGTATAAGAGTATGAAAATTTACACCAACTCTAAAAACTAAAGCACTAAACATTTAATGAACATAATACTGTTCTGAGTTTTTGCATACTAGTACAAAAAGTAAAAAAGTATAAAAAGTATAACTATAAAATAAACTAAAGGTTCTAGCATTGACATTTGCAAAGTGGCAAAGCAGCATATCAGTTAATGTACACAGTATATGCATGAGGTAGTAGTTCATGTTGTTATAGAATGGCATATGCAGTAAGGCACATTGGGCATCCTTAAATATCTGGCGATGATGAAGCTCTTCTAATGCATGCTCTACCAACACTTTCTGTGTCTCTGGTGTTAGGGACTTGGTCAGATAATATGCAATCGGAGCTTTCCAATAACCTTGAAGCCCAACCACCATGAACACCAGAGCCTCAGAGGCAATGTCAGCTTCATTTATCCGATCTCCCATGTCCACAAATCCAGACATTGTTTGTGTCTGAGGATCATATTGAACATGCTTTTTGATGGCCATGGCATCCAGCATCAAAGAGACACATCCGTATTTGGCCTCATCTGCTTTGCGACGTTGCTCCAGCATGTCCAACATCATTTTATTTAGACCAGGTTTGGCATCAACAGAGCTCAGCCACCTTAGTAAAATAAAAAAGTAAAAATTTAACCATACAATCATTTAAACACTAAGCATCCCTACTGAAAACACTTGGCATCCCAAAAATAGATGCCATTGCACTAAAAAGTTAAAAATGTAAGCCTTTTTCAGCAAGTTCTACAATTCATGGTAACACAATATGTAGCGCTTAAGTTTCTCCAAGTGATTTAGTTTACAGTCAAACATAATGAAGAATACCTTTGCAATGATCTCGGATGTGGGAGGCAAATATGCAGAGTGTCTCTCAGATAGTGATATGCCTTTGGCCCATGCAAATGGAGCGTAAGGGCAAACTCTCTCTGGGCCTTGGTGTACTTGCTGCCCTGCCTCGACAACAGTTGAACTGGAAGATCTGAAAAACAGTTAAGAGTGATTTAGTGGGTGTCATTTCACCAAAGAACATAAAATACCCTATATACTATGTATTCAATGTAATATTTTTAATTTACCCGAGTAGCATTCAAGCTTGTCTTTTAGAGTCAGAGTCAGAGTCAGAGAGTCTTTATTGTCATTTGCACCGCATGTAGTACATGTGATGAAAACGAAATTATGTACACGGGGTCCCAGTTACATCCAACAACAACTACAAGAGAAACAACAAATGCAAGAGAAAAACAGTAATAACATTCTAGGATTAACTAAGAGAAGCATCAGCTAGTAATACTCTAAGCCCTAATGTAGTAGAAAAACATCGTTATAAACAGCAGCACGAACATGAGTCATTATGAGCAGATGGTCACAGGTGAAACGCAGCAACAAGAAACAGATCAGCATCAACATGATGTGATATTTTGCAGTGTTTATTCTTGTTATTTATTTATTCATGAGTCTGACAGCCTCAGGGTAGAAGCTGTTCCTCAGTCTAGTGGTTCTACATTTGATGCTCCTCAACCTCCGTCCTGAGGGGAGTGGGGCAAAGAGCGAGTGTGCTGGGTGAGTGAGATCCTTCATGATGCAGGTGGCTCTTTTCCTGCACCTGGAGGTGTAAACGTCCGCGATGGTGGGGAGTCTGACTCCAACAGACTTCTGTGCAGCCTTCACCACT
>JBBPBX010040567.1:12482-26086 GCA_038048925.1 Garcialebias charrua
AAACTTTTTTGTGCTTACACAATACTCAAATTTCAGCATCTATTTGTCTTTCATTACAAGGTAAATTTATAGATTATGAAGTAAAAGCACAGTAAAGTGATATAAGTAGACAAATCTGTTTACCGTACTTTCCGGCTTAAAAGTCGCTCCGCCCTATATGACGCATTAGTCCAATTATGTCCAATAAAGTGAAAAAATCCATAAACGTGTCCACCTCCGTATACGTTGCATCTATTATGCGTCACCGCTGACGCGTCGCGTATGTTACGCGTCACCGCTGACAACCCGGAAATGTGGGCCGGTGTTTTGCCAAAAATGGATTGACTGCGAAATGGCTGCAGGAGCATGCACGGAAGGACTTTAACAAGATTAACATGGTAAAAACATTTATTTGTTTGCTGAAAATTATAGCAAAGATGTGTCTGAGCTGAACTTTTCCTTAATAAATGCACGTAATGGTCAAATGAGCTGAATTTAAAAAATAGTTTTGCTACGTTGGTGCTGCGACGCGGATACGCTTCATTTCTTTCAAATTTAACAAGATAAACACCTAAAAAATATATCTGTTTGCTGACATTATAGTAAAAGTGTTTCTGAGCTGAACTTTTCCTTAATAAATGCACGTAATGGTCAAATCAGCTGGATTTAAATTGTTTCGCTTTGACGGTCTTCCAAACGTGCCCGCGCGCGGCGAAAATAAATTATAAATAAATCGAATTTTAGCTCAAACATCTCCTACAGCTAATCAGTTGTAAATATTCATCCATTGATTACTTTCTGTAAGTTTCATCAAAATCTGTTGTGTGGTTCATGAGCTATTTTGCTAACAAGGTAACAGAAGTTCAGACCTCCAGAGAGCAGGAGGCCGAGCTGCGACAGAGTGAGTCCGACCAGATGAGTCTGCTGTCGGACACATGAGCTGAGAACGGTCAGTGGACCCTAGCACCCGAAAGTGGTACTGCGCCCCCAGCGGCCGAAAGTGGTACTGCTCCATTTTTTTTTCATCAGAATGTATGGAAACAGTCATATCTCAGCCAAAAATTGGTCTTAAAATATGGGAAAAAATCCCTAAATATGTCGCTTCGCCGCATAAGTTGCAGGACATGAAAATTTGTTTATAAAAAACTGTGACTTATAGGCCGGAAAATACGGTACTTGTTTGTTTAAAAACTGTGATTTAAAACTAAATGGCAGGGACCTTTTTTTTAATCTAATATCCTTTGTTCACTAACCCAATCCACACAAGCAAAATCAAACATGTTTTGTTCAATTCCTTCTTTGAGTCTGTAAAACATCATCACATTCTGACGACAGATGTTACGTTTACTTCAGTTTTAGCACAGCATTATCATTTTTTTTTTGTATTTTTTAACTATAACATAGTATTCATCAGTGGGAAAAAAGTAAATGAAAAAATAAAAAGCTATAAAAGTTTCCCTTTAATGACCTCAACATCTACCTGCAATATGGTGCTTTGTGTGGAATTGGATTAAAGATATTGTGTTTGGACAAAATCCTTTATTTTCAGTGTACCTCAATTTATGTTTAATTGCTTAAAAAAACTTTGTTTTATCTATTTCACTTGGAGGTTTAATTTAGACAACAATAAAAAGTAGCATGGTATGTACCTATGCTGTCCATTCTGCTTTTAATGGCTAGCTTTTCTTTCTCTTTTTTATTTTTTTATTTTTTACCAAGACAATGAAATATCAAGATTTACTAGAACTAGCGCTTAGACGATGCCATATTAGCTTTAATCTATGATAGTTTTTTTTTTCTGCTCCACTTTGACTTCATCTTATGAACAAGCAAGTACACACTAATGTCTGCTGCTTTTCTTTCTTGTCTGAATCTTGCTCTCTGCGTCGCTATATGTCACCACCTTCATGCATGACCTTTTACAACAAAGACCAAGAAAAGGGACAAGTGTGAGCAAAAAGATACATTAACAAAGTGTGCTTACCTAGTAGGACTACTGTAAAGGCACTTATTAAAACTGTAGCAGGTGTTCCAAATCACCTCAATAAGCCTCTAAATATCCAATAAAAGTTAAAGGGCAACTAGGACATCCCCACACTCAAGTATGCTGAAGGATAATAAAATCTGATTTATAAGGCCAGTTGTGTTTTTTTGACCCTGTGAAATGAATTAGGACTGGGCTTTATACAGTTGGTCATGCACTTTATGTATCATTCAAGGGAACTTTTTTTATTTTTATTGTTGCAGGTACAACAGAAAACAATGCAGCCTATTCTGAGAACATTCATGGAGCAACACAAGACTCCATAGTGTCTTTGTTCTAATGGTTTATGATTTTCTTGTTTTTATATTATTAGTATTGGTATTTCGTATAAAATATCAGGCATTTTTAGTTGCGTAAAGGTTTTCTAAAATCATCAACAGTCCTGAATGCTCTAAGAGGAAATCAGTGAAGTTTCCTTTATGTTTGTTGTCTACTAACAGTCAAAAGGCAGCTGTTGTCTTTGTTTACGTGATGTCTCACAACTTTTGGTACTGGAAACACCTCACAGATGTTTTATTGGTTCTTATTCATTGTTCTTTCTTTTTTGCTTTTGTATATATTTGCTATTTGAGAATAACTGTCTGTTTAGGCAATACAAAAAAAATCTGATTTGCCCTTACAACTTATCAACTCATGTTTACCTCTTATTTGTTTCATTCATACATAAGTACATACATACAAAGATATGTATAAACAGTGTATACACACACACAAACACACACACACATATGTATATACTGTATATATATATACAGGTAGTTCCCGACTTATGAGCGAGTTCCGTTACTACGAGGTGCTCGTAACATGAAATCTCGTATGTCGGAACCCGAAACACGTGTCGCTCGTAATTCCGGATTTTCGGTCGTAAGTCGGAAAATGTATGCTAGCGCTACTACGAACACCCGTTTTTCAACACAAACGTACATAATGGTTCATAAACATGCTCAGAACGTTGTTTACAAACGGTTAGCTAACACACTTTCATCTAAAAACACATACCAGTGCTGTATTTTCTGTATGTTCTGTACAACTTTACTGTTCGTTAGTCAGCTCGTAAGTCCGGAACCTCGTATGTCGATGCGCTCGTAAGTCGGGGACTACCTGTATATATATATATATNATCTATCTATCTATCTATCTATCTATCTATCTATCTATCTATCTATCTATCTATCTATCTATCTATCTATCTATCTATTCTATCTATCTATCTATCTATCTATCTATCTATCTATCTATCTATCTATCTATCTATCTATCTATCTATCTATCTATCTATCTATCTATCTATCTATCTATCTATCTATCTATCTATCTATCTATCTATCTATCTATCTATCTATCTATCTATCTATCTATCTATCTATCTATCTATCTATCTATCTATCTATCTATCTATCTATCTATCTATCTATCTATCTATCTATCTATCTATCTATCTATCTATCTATCTATCTATCTATCTATCTATCTATCACAGCCATACAAACAAAAATAAAACAAGCAAACAGACAGAAGAAAAAGACAGTTTTCTTTTTCCCAGCCTCAGTGTAAGTGAGGACTTACTTGAAAGTTTAAATCATCGCTTTTGCTACGTTTTGCGGGGACTTGTTTTTGTAAATTTTAAAGGTGAGTGTGTAAAATGTCTATTTTTATGCTGAAATGTTGAAAGAAATAGTTTTGTGAACTTTGTGTGATTTTGAAGTTTATAAATGTTTACAAATTGTATGAGGCAGGTTTCTAGGTACATTGTATTTTTGTAATAAAACTATTGGCACACATATTATCATAGTTCAGAAGTCATTGTTGACTGATCAATATCAATATTACCTTTTTATGTGAGGGCTCTCAGGTATTTGAAAAGGCCTTGTATGTTTTATGTCCTAGGATTTGTCATTTATTTATGGTAAAAGATGCTCAGAATTATTTTTTTGCCTCAACACTGAATGTGGTGAAGGAAGTTAAAATCTTGTCAGTCCTGTTTTTTGTTTTTGTTTTTGTTTTCTTCTTTTTTTCCCCCCTACAACATTGACCTTACATGAAGACAGACTGCTGTGAAAATTGAGATGTATATTTTAAGACATGACTTTCTCTCTAATAAAAAAAAAACTGGTTTTACTTCTGCATGCCTTCTTTGAATTTTAAAACAGTTAATCTGACTTGTACTGCTGTACACAACTTTTCAAACTACATCTTGCTTGCAGTTAAAGCATGTTGGAAAAAAATGTTTAAACATAATATGGTGTAAAGTCAAAGACAATGAAGGTCCTGTTGTCTAAAATGGCACTTTTCTTAATTTCATCAATTATTTTACATTCAAAAGTTAGTTTGTAATTTTAAACTTAACTACATATTGAACTTTTTTTTTGTTCAAGTTCAAGTATCTTTATTATCATTCACATGTGTGTAGTGGACCTACCAAGGGTCAAACTAAGGTTTTTGAACTGTCCAGTGATGACCTTTACTGACCTCTCAGTAAAACAAGACATTTACTACAAATTATTCCATTAGTTGTAATCTGAGAACATAGTCACCAAAAGAGACTATTTCTATCTTTGATTTTATTCTAATGTAATCAAAAGAATAACTTTTGTCATTTTCATGATATATGTTATATGCTATGTTATTCTTTAAATGTGAAGCATGACTGTGTTACTTGATCAAATGAAAGGGTGTCAAAGTTCAGATAAAAGGTCAAACTGACTTACACAGAAATTGTTTTTGTTGAGTTTCAGCTAAAACTCTCATCTAGCGTCTGAAAGTCTCTTCACTCAGATACTTTTCCTAAACAATTTCCCTCTGCTCTGAATCTCACCTTGAATCGTGATAACAAGTGAACTGCTCGACTGGTTTTTGGACCAATGGGGAAGAGACAAGTCTCGCTCCTCTCAGATCTTCTACAAAGTTCTAAGTTTTTGCTGGAACGAGGAAGTCTGCTGGGAACTTCAAGATGTGAGGTCGTCCCAAAGAGCTGCATGAACTCAGTCAAACGCTAAGGACAGTCATTCAGTTAAGGACTAATAACATATTGTTATGAGTCCACTTCGAACGAGCGTAAGCTCAAAATTTTGTTTATTCCTTCCTGGAATAAGTTATCTTGAGCCAGGGGCCAGGAGCTGATGCTTTTCTGATGATCGACGCGAAACCAGGAGACGTTGGAAGGTAAACGTAATAACCAGCTCAGATGTACTGGCCCCCGCAAGGAACCCGTGCATCTGAAAAGCTACAAGGTCTTCTCTTACCAGGCTGTCGTCAAAAGGTAAAGAGCTGTTTACAAACGTACCTGGGGTTTAGCAGAAGTCGGATGGAAAGTGTCATTTCTGGTTACACTCAAGATAAATAACTTCCTCCTTTAACCTCTCCTTCTTAAATTTCTCCATCTCCATTTCTAAGCTGGTAACTATTTTTAAGCTAAGACTGAGCCACAGACTAAGTATAATGACATCCTGTATTTATGTCTGTTGTTACAATTTAAATGTGCTGACGTATTAAATTGAAAGAAAGTGAAATCATGTCAATCAAGTGTAATGGTGTTAATTTAGTTGATTTATTCTAAATAAATGGTAGTGTCTTTGGCATACCAAACTAAGTTAACGTGTCCATTGTCACTCTATGGCTTCTGTTTTACTTATCCATCATAAAGATCACAGAAATATTGGGTAAACGGAAAAAGAAAAGAATCCGTGAAATTACTATTCAATCTGAATAAGTAAATTAATTAAGGTAAAGAGGTCAGTATTAATATTGACCTCCTATATATCCTTTACATCTGGGTGGCACCGTATGTCTTTAAACACATACATAAACACAGTCATGCTTCACATTTAAAGAATAACATAGCATATAACATATATCATGAAAATGACAAAAGTTATTCTTTTGATTACATTAGAATAAAATCAAAGATAGAAATAGTCTCTTTTGGTGACTATGTGCGCAGATTACAACAAATGGAATAATTTGTAGTAAATGTCTTGTTTTACTGAGAGGTCAGTAAAGGTCATCACTGGACAGTTCAAAAACCTTAGTTTGACCCTGGGTAGGTCCACAACATGTGGTACACGAGGTGGATCAAAATTGTCTAATCATGGTCCCAGTTACACCCAAAAACAGCAAAACATATAAAGTATAAAAAGAAGCAGTATTTATTGATCTAAGATATACGCTAAGATAAATGCTATACGCTAAGATATTGGTCCTCATTCACGAAACGTTCGTACGCACAGATTTGTTCTTAAACTGTGCGTACGAGTGATTTAGGATCATTTGCGGCATTCAACAATGTTTTCGTATCCTACGATTTTTTTCAGATACGAACAAAATTTACGAGTGGTCCGGAGCTGTCGTATATTTTAGGAGCGTCAGTCTGCTGTCATCCAGACGGATCTTCTCCACGAATAACTTCATATTTCGTTATTTAGAAAATATTTTGGGTTTAAAAATATCACGCACCATAATTATTCTTGACAATAGGTTATTCTGTTTGAATTAGAATTATAATTTTAAGTTTAATTTGTCTGGTGTGTCGCGCAGGCTTCAGTGAGTCGTGCGCTCCCCTTGGTCATCAAAGCCGCTCCTCATATTAACACCCAGGTACATAAAATTCCCATACACCGCCGCAGAACAAGTACGAATTAAGACTGATTTTCATGCTATTGCTGGACTGCCAAACACCATCGGAGCAATAGATTATTATATCTGATTCGAAATATAACCTGCAGAATGTGGTTGCGCGCTGACCAGGAGGAGCGCGCATGACTCATTTGTGCTGCACAACATGTTGGCACGCGTCTTGCAGCGTGGCATTTATTGTCCATCCATCTCGCAGACTATTCCTTGACCACCTCCTGTCCGTGCTGCGGCGAGACGTTTGTTTGAAGCCATTTTCAGATCAAACCATTTATTCTTGATTTCTGATACTGTACGACCCACGGGAGACAAAACATATGCACTACAATATTAATATGAAGTTAACTGTAGTTTCGAGACATTTTAAAATGCTTCTGTTCAAAAACACATCCAACACTTGCGGGAGGGTGGGGGAGGTGGGGTAGCGGTGCGCCACAGCTCTTCTGAATAAGTGAAACTATAATGTAACACAGTTGTTTACACTAAAATTATAAATATTTTACCATCCGACACTTTGGCAAGTCAAAGCATGATGTTCTATAAAAACTTGTATAGAAGATAAACCAATAAAGCTTAACTTAGGTGGGTTCTCTGACAGTGAGTTGAGACTGAGTTGATGCTAGATTTTAAATGAATGCAGAAAGCATTCATCCATCCATCCATTTTCTTCCGCTTATTTTTCATTAATTCATTCATTTAACCTTTATTTATACAGGCTAGCCTCGTTGAGTCATGGGGACTCATTTACAAGAGCTGACGCTTTTCTGATGATCAACGCGAAACCAGGAGACGTTGGAAGGTAAACGTAATAACCAGCTCAGATGTACTGGCCCCCGCAAGGAACCCGTGCATCTGAAAAGCTACAAGGTCTTCTCTTACCAGGCTGTCGTCAAAAGGTAAAGAGCTGTTTACAAACGTACCTGGGGTTTAGCAGAAGTCGGATGGAAAGTGTCATTTCTGGTAGGAAAGTGTCATTTCTTATCCAGGGTCGGGTCGCGGGGGTAGCAGCCTAAGTAGGGAGGCCCAGACTTCCCTCTCCCCAGCCACTTGGAGCAGCTCCTCTGGGGGAATCCCAAGGCGTTCCCAGGCCAGCCGAGAAACATAGTCCCTCCAGCGTGTCCTGGGTCTTCCTCTGGGTCTCCTCCCGGTGGGACATGCCCGGAACACCTCACCAGGGAGGCGTCCAGGAGGCATCCTAACCAGATGCCCGAGCCACCTCAACTGGCTCCTCTCAATGTGGAGAAGCAGCGGCTCTACTCCGAGTCCCTCCCGGATGACTGAGCTTCTCACCCGCGGAGAAAACTCATTTCAGCCGCTTGTATCCGAGATCTCGTTCTTTCGGTCACAACCCAAAGCTCATGACCATAGATGAGGGTGGGAACGTAGATCGATCGGTAAATTGAGAGCTTTGCCTTTTGACTCAGCTCTCTCTTCACCACGACAGACCGGTACAGCGCCCGCTTCACTGCGGATGCTGCACCTATCCGCCTATCGATCTCACGCTCCAGTTTTCCCTCATTCGTGAACAAGACCCCGAGATACTTAAACTCCTCCACTTGGGGCAGGACCTCCTCCCCGACCCGGAGAGGGCATGCTACCCTTTTCCGGCTCAAGACCATGGCCTCGGATTTGGAGGAACTGATCCTCATCCCGGCCGCATCACACTCGGCTGCAAACCGCTCCAGCGAAAGCTGTAGATCACGACCTGATGAAGCCAATAGGACCACATCATCTGCAAAAAACAGAGAAGCGATTCTAAGGCCACCAAAACGGATCCTCTCAACACCTTGGCTGCGCCTAGAAATTCTGTCCATAAAAGTTATGAACAGAATCGGTGACAAAGGGCAACCTTGGCGGAGTCCAACTCTCACTGGAAACGAGCCTGACTTACTGCCGGCAATGCGGACCAAGCTCTGACACCGGTCGTACAGGGACCTAACAGCCCATATCAATGGGCCTGGTACCCCATACTCCCGGAGTACCCCCCACAGAACCCCCCGAGGGACGCGGTCGAATGCCTTTTCCAAGTCCACAAAGCACATGTAAACTGGTTGGGCAAACTCCCACGCACCCTCCAGGACCCTGCTGAGGGTGTAGAGCTGGTCCAGTGTTCCACGACCAGCACGAAAACCACACTGCTCCTCCTGAATCCGAGGTTCGACTATCCGACGGACCCTCCTCTCCAGAACCCCTGAATAGACCTTACCAGGGAGGCTTAAGAGTGTGATCCCCCTATAGTTGGAACACACCCTACGGTCCCCCTTTTTGAATAGGGGAACCACCACCCCAGTCTGCCAATCCAAGGGAACTGCCCCCGATGTCCATGCAATATTGCAGAGTCGCGTAAGCCAACACAACCCCACAACATCCAGAGCCCTAAGGAACTCAGGGCGAATCTCATCCACCCCCGGAGCCCTGCCACCACGGAGCTTTTTAACCACCTTGGTGACCTCAGCACCAGAGATTGGAGAGCCCGACCCAAAGTCCCCAGGCTCCGCTTCCTCAGTGGAAGACGTGCCAGTAGGATTGAGGAGGTCTTCGAAGTATTCCGCCCACCGACTCACAACATCCCGAGTTGAGGTCAACAGCACGCCATCCCCACCATAAATGGTGTTGGTCGCGTACCGCTTTCCCCCCCTGAGACGCCGGATGGTGGACCAGAATCGCCTCGAAGCCGTACGGAAGTCATTCTCCATGGCCTCTCCGAACTCCTCCCACGCCCGAGTTTTTGCCTCAGCAACCACCCGAGCCGCATGCCGCTTGGACTGCCGGTACCTATCTGCTGCTTCCGGGGTCCCACAGGCCAAAAAGGCCCAATAGGACTCCTTCTTCAGCTTGACAGCATCCCTCACCGCCGGTGTCCACCACCGGGTTCGAGGGTTGCCACCACGACAGGCACCAACAACCTTGCGGCCACAACTCTGATAAGCTACCTCGACAATAGAGGCGCGGAACATGGCCCACTCGGACTCAATGTCCCCTGACTCCCTCGGAACGTGTTCAAAGCTCTCCCGGAGGTGGGAGTTAAAGCTCCGTCTTACGGGAGACTCTGCCAGACGTTCCCAGCAGACCCTCACAATACGTTTGGGTCTGCCAGGTCTGACCGGCATCCTCCCCCACCATCGGAGCCAACTCACCACCAGGTAGTGGTCAGTTGACAGCTCCGCCCCTCTCTTCACCCGAGTGTCCAAGACATGCGGCCGCAGATCAGATGAGACGACAACAAAGTCGATCATCGAACTGCGACCTAGGGTGTCCTGGTGCCAAGAGCACATATGGACACCCTTATGCCTGAACATGGTGTTCGTTATGGACAATCCATGACGAGCACAGAAGTCCAATAACAGAACACCACTCGGGTTCAGATCAGGGGGGCCGTTCCTCCCAACCACACCCCTCCAGGTCTCACTGTCATTGCCCACGTGAGCGTTGAAGTCCCCCAGTAGAACAAGGGAGTCCCCAGGAGGCGCACTCTCCAATACCCCCTCCAAGGACTCCAAAAAGGGTGGGTAATCTGCGCTGCCGTTTGGCGCATAGGCACAAACAACAGTCAGAGCCCGTCCCCCCACACGTAGGCGAAGGGAGGCTACCCTCTCGTTCACCGGGGTGAACCCCAACGTACAGGCACCAAGATGGGGGGCAACAAGTATGCCCACTCCTGCTCGGCGCCTCTCACCAGGGGCAACTCCAGAGTGGAAGAGTGTCCAACCCCTCTCAAGGAAACTGGTTCCAGAGCCAGAGCCATGTGTTGAGGTGAGTCCGACTATTTCTAGCCGGAACCTCTCAACCTCACACACTAGCTCAGGCTCCTTCCCCACCAGAGAGGTGACATTCCATGTCCCAATGGCCAGCTTCTGTAGCCGAGGATCAGACCGCCAGGGTCCCCGCCCTCGGCCACCACCCATCCCACATTGCACCCGACCCCTTTGGCCCCTCCCATAGGTGGTGAGCCCATGGGAAGGGGGACCCACGTCTCCTCTTCGGGCTGTGCCCGGCCGAGCTCCATGGGTAAAAGCCCGGCCACCAGGCGCTCGCCAACGTGCCCCACCTCCGGGCCTGGCTCCAGAGTGGGGCCCCGGTGACCCGCGTCCGGGCGAGGGAACATTGATTCCATTAGTGTTACTCATCATTGGGGTCTTTGGGCTGCACTTTGTCTGGTCCCTCACCTAGGACCTGTCTGTCTAGGACCTGTGAATGCAGAAAGCAGTCATATTTATTGCCTATGGCATTTAATGGCCTCTATGTTTTACCTATAAAAAAACCACTTGTTTAATTTATTGTCAAAATCCAAATAAATAAAAAATATGGATAGGTATGATACATATGAGTAAAACACATTGGAAGTTGTATGAACTGTTTTATCTGTCAATAAAGAATATCATTGATTGTGTGTGTATGTATGTGTGTGCAACCAAACCATCTACCTCATCCTGTGTAGCTTTACAGATTCATCTTAGTTTACAATAGGAACCAGTGTTTGTTCCTCCCCAGTCTTTGTCTATGAACAGGTGGGCGCCACTGTGCCTGTTGAAGTTTCTAAATGTCAGAGCTGTCTCCTTCACCCCCTTACTTCTTTAATCTATGTGGTACACACACTCGCACATATTCACCCAGCAAGCACACACAAAATCAAAGCTACCTGAAGGCGGTAGCAAAACTGAGAGGTGCAAAAGCCTCAGCAGACCCCAAACTGTATCTTTTCATCTTCAAATTCCACTATTTACCTGCCTGTCAGTTGATTGTTTTCTCCCATCTAGATCTTGTCTCTGTTTGAGTCACACTTTCTTGAAGGAGTGATGCACCTGCCTTTATTTTGAGTTGCCCTTATGGTATGCACACTTTTTTTTAAGAGAAGCCTTCTGATAAATACTTCAAGAAACATGTTAAGAAATGGTTCAGCACATTGAGTCAATATTTTTCCACCCACTAATTTAATTATGAAAACATTTACTTATTAAAAAGACACGTATTAAAGATTTGTTAAAAAAAATCATTCATTCATTCAATCTTCATTTAGACAGATAAATCACATTAAGCCTCAAAGACTCATTTACAAGTGAGATCTGTTTGAACAGACAAAAAGTAGTGAAACTGGACACGTAGGAATTGGAGGTAAAAAAAATCCTATTAAACTCTTTCTTCTTTCTTTGATGATGCACTCTAGGACACTGTAAGAGTTCTGAGAAGGATGGAATAATCAACCAGTTCCCTCCAGTGAGATCCGTAAACATTCTCGAGAGATGTCAGGGAATGGCCAAGGACAACACCTATGGGAACCCAAGAGTCCTGAAATGATGACCCAATGTTTATTCAGCTGGTTTCCTCTGGTTGATCAGTTGGAAATGCCTCAATGGGAGGGGAAGGGTGGGGCAGAACGTAAGATTACATGTCCTCCAGGCAAATTCAGAAACGATGGTCTTCAAGGCCAGCCAGGGGAGCCAAATTCAGATAAACACACAGTTGTTTTGGGGACAGGCAGAACTTAATGACATTCCAAAATGTCCAAATTATTTGGCCACACCAAAAGATGTGCCTGAGTAAAATCCCCAAGATCTGATCCATTCTGCCAAAAGCATTTGAGTCTGGGTACTTGAGGCACAAACCAAGCCATCATAAGGCAAGCAGCATGATCGGGTCCAAATTTGCTGCTGACAACTTCCTTGTTTGTAGATAAACCAGCGAACAGCCGACTCGAAAAAGCAGGAACCAATGATCAACGACCAACTTCAATATATTCAAAACAGTGCTGCAAGGATCTTGTTGCGAGTTCGTAAATTTGAACATATTACGCCCATTCTTCATAACCTTCATTGGCTTCCTGTCGCCTACAGAATTCAGTACAAAACTGCTCTCATTACACATCAATGCTTACATGGAACTTCACCAGATTATCTGAAGGATATTCTTATTCCACACTCATCCACCCGGTCGCTGCGGTCACAGAACAGTAATCTCCTTCACATTCCGAGAACCAAATTAAGGACCATGGGAGACCGGGCTTTCAGTGTGGCTGCCCCCCGCCTGTGGAACTCTCTTCCTGACTGTCTGAGGGTCCCACAGTCTGTGGTTGACTTTAAGAGCGGCTTGAAGACCTTTCTTTTCAACCGAGCATACTCTGCCTCCTCATGATTCTACTTTTGATCTTAGTTGATACTGTTATTGATTTTACTTGTTCTATTACTTGTTTTATTGACATTTAATTTCTGTTGCACCGTGTAGCACTTTGAGATTTTCATTAATGAAAAGTGCGTTATAAATTGAATTCATTATTATTATTATTATTATCATAAATCCAATTATAAATGTGTCCTTAAAATGCACAGATAGCAGCAGAGATAGACACGTCATCAAGTCTTCCAAGTCAATGAGATATCCAGCTGCGTGCGTGCCAACAGGGCAACTCGGCTCGCCTAAAGACTGTCTTCTCTTCGAAGAAATGTTATCAAATGTGTTGATGGAGCAACTGATCAAATCAAGTGCATGATTATGGTTTGGAAGATATGAAAGAGAGGCTCAAAAGCAGTTTAACAGACAGGACAGAGCAGCAAAGCAAAGCAGAGAGGGAGAGCAAGGGGAAATGCGTCTGACCTCGTCGAAAGCAAGTGGTAAAGATATCTTATTGACACACATACATTATCTATCTATCTATCTATCTATCTATCTATCTATCTATCTATCTATCTATCTATCTATCTATCTATCTATCTATCTATCTATCTATCTATCTATCTATCTATCTATCTATCTATCTATCTATCTATCTATCTATCTATCTATCTATCTATCTATCTATCTATCTATCTATCTATCTATCTATCTATCTATCTATCTATCTATCTATCTATCTATCTATCTATCTATCTATCTATCTATCTATCTATCTATCTATCTATCTATCTATCTATCTATCTATCTATCTATCTATCTATCTATCTATCTATCTATCTATCTA
>JBBPBX010040568.1:0-18170 GCA_038048925.1 Garcialebias charrua
CAAACTTGGTTTAAAATAAATAAATTATCATTAAATCTAGAGAAAACTAATTACATGATATTCGGTAATAGAAAGAAAACTGTTGATGTTCCACTCAAAATTGAGGATGTTGAGATTTGTAGAGTGAGTGAGGTGAAGTTTTTGGGTGTTATCATTGATGACAAACTGACATGGAAACAACACATAAATTCTGTAAGAATAAAAATAGCTAAATCGATAGCAGTACTGTACAAAGTCAGAGACCTATTGAATGATAAGGCTCTGTATTTGTTGTATAACACAATCATTGTTCCACACTTAATCTATTGTATTGATGTTTGGGGGAATGCGTGTAAAACAATCACAAAGCCTATTTTTGTATTACAGAAAAGAGCTATAAGAATTATCACTAGAAAGCATTACCGTCATCCATCAAGTACATTATTTTATCAACTAAAATTACTGAAGTTCCATGATTTGGTAGACTATAATATTTTATCAGTTATGTATAGAGCTCAAAATAATACATTACCTTTAAATATCCAAATGCACTTTGTTAAAAGACAAAGTTGTTATAATCTTAAGGGAACAGAGTTGTTTGTAAAACCACAATTCAGAACCAGTTTGAAGGGACGTTCTACCTCAATTCAGGGAATTAGATTATGGAATGGCTTGGAGAATGTAGTTAAAAATGCCAAGTCAGTGTTTACATTTAAAAAAATGATCAAAACAAATATGTTAAAAAAATATATGTGAAATAACGTAATGTGTATTGCATTAGTTAGAAAATTAGAAAGTGTTAGTCAGTTTGTACTGTATTAGTATTAGTTAGAAAACTAGAAAGAGTTAATCATTTTGTACTGTATTAGTATTAGTTAGAAAATTAGAAAGAGTTAGTCATTTTGTACTGTTGGTTGAAGAATATTATTGTTTAACCTGATTGTTGGAAAAAGTTGGTTGAAGATTATTATTGTTTACATGGTTTGACTACTGTTGTTTAATCTGATTGTTGGAGATAAGGGGCAGATATAATAAGATTTATTCTTCTTTCTGCCACCTTTCATTTTTTTACATTTTGTACACTATCATTATGAGATTGCCTTGTATTGTTTCTTTTGTAAAAAAAATGAACAAATTTAATAAACATAAACATAAACATATATGTTGTAGATTTTTGTTTAATGATATATTCAGTATTAGATTATTTGTCGTATATTAAATCAAGATTGTACGAATTTATATTATGAAATGTTCAACTCTGCTCATCATGTTATGTTCTTTCTACAAGAATAGGATATCATAAGAGGAATATGATTAATTTTTCACATAAATCGTAACCACTCTGATCATACTCCTCCCCTCGCTGCTCCGTGAAGAAACAGTGAACGGTCATCAATAATACAGACCACATGACATAAGCCATAATCTGTATTCGCTTCGCGCTCAGGGAAGAGTATCATGAACTCTTCATCGTGGTTAGCAAGACCAAACACTTTAGAAACACATTTCTCAAGTTGTGAACTATAGAAATGATCCCTGAAAGTATAGTCTTAACATGAAATTGCTTTTCATCAGCTACTAGTATGAGCGCACTTCCTCTCTCGATCACGGTGCAGTCATCACAAATGAAGTGAAATAAAACATGTATAATTTGTATTTACTGTATTTTTTTACTCCAACGATTACGCAAAAAATAATAAAGATGGAAAATTTTGCGTGTACACATTTTTAACTAAACGTATTCTTATGAGTTTTTTTTTTTTTTAGAAAGTGCGTCAAAATTTTTGGTCAATAAAAACAATCATTATAACGCTGAGAATATAAATCAAAACTCAAAACTGATAGTTTATTTAGAATATAAACCTGTATTATTGAGTATAAAGTAGTCTATATTAAGTAGTTTTATTTTTAAGACCCACAATGCGTTTCGGTTGCACGCCTCTCCTCTTCGTCTCTGATGGTTAATAGGTTGACACGTCATAGCTAGCCTCTTTTGCTAACAAGATTTTGTTTTTTTTTAATGGTCGTCGTTTATAACCCAGAAGACAAAACTCAAAACATGTCTTTGTGCCAGTATGATTAATAAACGCTACAAACAGACTTGAGTAAACAAATACTGTATGTCACAAAATAAACGGGCAGATTTAAAAAATAAATAAAAACAACCTAACCAGAAAAGATTAGGTGCACCTATTTTCGTCTTCCTACTCAAATGAACAACAACAATAAATTGTTCCTATCTGTGCCGCGATCTGTATTTCACATAAAAAAAATACATGAAACTGATTAAATGTCTTTCAGGCAGAATGACATACAAAACATTGTTTTTATGCAGCAGCTAAAAGTTGGAGTGGTCAAAGTAAACAAGCTGCATTTTAAATCAGCAGTTTATTGATATCAAAAAATCACAAGATAAAAAGGCAAAATAACACATGACATTGTACAGCTCTAATAGTTTGCCCTTAAACGGATAGAATATATAAATTTTAATAAATTAATATAAATAAATATAAAGATCTTCAAATCCATATATTTATTTGACAGGTTGAGTGATGTTATGTTTATAAAACACAAATTACAAATTTATTTCCTCAGCCATCACAAATAACTACAGTATAATAAATAATAAAATAATAATAATAAAATCAATAATTTTAATATTTTTATATACAGTATAATGAATTCAATTTATAACGCACTTTTCATTAATAAAAATCTCAAAGTGCTAAAGTATAATAAAAGTCAAAGGTATAGTTTCACTTTTTTCAATTCATATCGCATTATTTATTGTACATCACTAATAATAAATATGTTATTTTTAGCATCACATCCTCAAACAGTTTTTATTTTATTTTGTGATTCGCTTTAAAAAAAATCAATAATGAACAACTCACAAGTTATTTTAAATAAAAATAGTTATCGGTCATTAATGTTATGAGGTTTAGTATTTAAGGTTTGAGAAGTTTTTATTGTATGTTTGTGTATATATTTTTAGCTTAAATTGGATTTAAAGTGCGACTAAACTCAAAATTAACTTTTTTTAGCTGATAAACTCCCTAGAATGTGTTTAAAATGTTATCTAGCACTATGGCTGTGTTTATTCTCACATAATTGTGCATATCTGTGTAAATTGGCAATATTTGGCAATATTTGGTCTAAAAATGTGTTTACGGTAGTTCTATGGGTTGAACTGGTGGATTACACCTTAATTTTCTTATTTGTGCAAACGCTCATGTGTGACATGTCTGCTCATGTGTGATGTCACACAGGTGGTTCAAGCAGAGCCAATCCCCTGCAGAGATGAGAAGTGCATACCTTATATGGAAATGCTGCATTTCACTCCTGACAAGCGGTTTTATTTTTATTTTCATTTTCATTTTTTTAGGCCTTTGGTTTTGGATGGAATGGGTGGAATAGATAAATACATCTACATGTTTATTCTTTGTTGTTGCTTGGTGTATGTTGTTGGCTAGAGGTTTAATTTGTTTTAGGTTGTTGCAGGTGGAGGCGTGAACAAAAGCACAACTCTACCTCCACCCCTCCTTGTCTCTCGACACGCCCATTTTCAGGGAGATTTTGGAAGGAGGAGTTACCGTCTCAACCTGGGTTTAGTTTCACTTTAAGTTTGGATTCATTAGTCCCCTTCTTTATTTACTCCTACACCACCCTCTGCTGGTTGATCGGCGGAATTAAATGGACTGTACTTGTATACTGTACATCAGGGGTGTTCAGACTTTTTCAGCATGCAAGCTATTTTTGACATGATCAAGTCAAAGTGATCTACCTACTATAAGGCCCCGTTTACAGGAAAACAACCTGTGGAAACATTAGTGAATTTTCAATGTTTATTGGGGGTAATAAACAAAAAATAAGCTGGTTTACATGAAAAATGCTGTACTGTAGTTTTCATGTCAGTCGGGTTGCCAGATAAGAAATTATGAACTATAGTACAGTACTGTGGCTTTAAAATTATAGTATTTTGACCTAAACTGTTGTTTTTGCTGGGTAAAGATGTTCTAAGATTCAATTCAGTTTATTTAACTAATTCACAAAAGAAGTAATCTCAGGGCACTGAACAGACAATTTTTTTTTTAATGTGATGCTGCGATCTACCAGTACTACCTCAGAGATCTACCAGTAGATCGCGATCTACGTAATGAGCACCCCTGCTGTACAATGTAATGCTGTACATTACCGTCATCAAGTACATTATTTTATCAACTAAAGTTATTGAAGTTCCATGATTTGGTAGACTATAATATTTTATCAGTTATGTATAGAGCTCAAAATAATGCATTACCTTTAAATATCCAAATGCATTTTGTTAAAAGACAAAGTTGTTATAATCTTAAGGGGACAGAGTTGTTTGTAAAACCACAATTCAGAACCAGTTTGAAGGGACGTTCTACCTCAATCCAGGGAATTAGATTATGGAATGGCTTGGAGAATGTAGTTAAAAATGCCAAGTCAATGTTTACATTTAAAAAAATGATCAAAACAAATGTGTTAAAAAATATATATGAAATAGCGTAATGTGTATTGTATTAGTTAGAAAATTAGAAAGAGTTAGTCATTTTGTACTGTTGGTTGAAGATTATTATTGTTTAATCTGATTGTTGAAAAAAGTTGGTTGAAGATTATTATTGTTTACATGGTTGATTATTGTTGTTTAATCTGATTGTTGGAAGTAAGGGGCAGATATAATAAGATTTATTCTTCTTTCTGCTACCTTTCATTTTTTTACATTTTGTACACTATCATTTATGAGATTGTCTTGTATTGTTTCTTTTGTAAAAAAATGAACAAATTTAATAAACATAAACATGTAGTGCCTTTCTATCTTCAAGATACTCAAAGTGCTTTATCTGTGTCCTCATTTGCCCATTCATACAGCACTCTACTAGATCTCTACAAAACTAAGGAGACTAATCAGTGCTTTACATGATGGGACACACATCGGAGGCAAGGACGGTTCAGTGTCTTGCCCAGGGACACCTTGCTATGTGACTGCTGGTGGATTTGAACCCCCAACTCTTGCATTGGAGGACAACTGCTCTAACCACTCAGCTCCAGCCCAGCTGAAAAGTTTATAATTACAGTATTAATAATAATAATAATAATAATAATAATAATAATAATAATAATAATGTAAATATAATACTTTATAAAATAATAATAGTTTGTACAATTCAGGACTTCTGGCAAGATGGCGGAGAGAGTGGCTGCACTGTGAAGACCTCTGAGTAGCAAAATGCCATTAAATCATTAATAATACATGAAGTAGAAACCAATAATGAAATATTAATAGCAATGGAGACCTTTAAATTCTATAACAACTTATATACGTGGGCCATATCTTCAAGGAACGCAATAAAACCAAAATATTTTGAACTCACTTGGAAAAAAAAATAAAAAAAGGTGGATCAAACCGAAAATGACACGTCCCGATTCTATTTCTAGAGACATGGTAAACTTTGGAGTAATGTTCAAAAACAAAGTTGGTCATAATCTTATAATTTGTCTGGCAAAATTATTCATTCATAAGCAGAGTGCGAAGATCATCCCGTTTTTAACTTTTCTTAAATTACAATTACTGTATGTTAAAACATATGAAGACCTGTATGCCCTAAAATATATAATAGCCACTTGTTCTAGTTTAGTGTTATGTATTTATTGAACCTTAACTTAATTACATCATGATGTTCTTACAGTGCCTTGCGAAAGTATCCGGCCCCCTTGAACTTTTCAACCTTTTGCCACATTTCAGGCTTCAAACATAAAGATATAAAATTTTATTTTTTTTGTGAAGAATCAACAACAAGTGAGACACAATCGTGAAGTGGAATGAAATTTATTGATGTGTCAAACTTTTTTAACCAATAAAAATCTGAAAGGTGAGGCGTGCAATGTTATTCGGCCCCCTTGCATTAATACTTTGTAGCGCCGCCTCTTGCTTCAGTTACAGCTGCAAGTCGCTTGGGGTATGTCTCTATCAGTTTTGCACATTGAAAGACTGAAATTCTTGCCCATTCTTCTTGCAAAACAGCTCGAGCTCAGTGAGGTTGGATGGAGAGCGTTTGTGAACAGCAGTCTTCGGCTCATTCCACAGATTCTTGATTGGATTCAGGTCTGGACTTTGACTTGGCCGTTCCAACACCTGGACATGTTTATTCGTGAACCACTCCATTGTAGATTTGGCTTTATGTTTTGGATCATTGTGTTGTTGGAAGATAAATCTCCGTTCCAGTCTCAGCTCTCTTGCAGACTCAAACAGCTTTTTCTTCCAGAATGGTCCAGTATTTGGCCCCATCCATCCACCCATCAATTCTGACCATCTACCCTGTCCCTGCTGACGAAAAGCAGGCTCAAACCATGATGCTGCCACCACCATGTTTGACAGTGGGGATGATGTGTTCAGGGTGATGAGCTTTGTTGCTTTTACGACAAACATATAGTTTTGCATTGTGGCCAAACAGTTGGATTTTGGTTTCATCTGACCAGAGCACCTTCTTCCACATGTTTGGTGTGTCTCCCAGGTGGCTTGTGGTAAACTTTAAACACTTTTAATGGATATCTTTGAGAAATGGCTTTCTTCTTGCCACTCTTCCATAAAGGCCAGATTTGTGCAATGTACGACTGATTGTTGTCCTATGGACATACTCTCCCACCTCAGCTGTAGATCTCTGCAGTTCATCCAGAGAGTGATCATGGGCCTCTTGGCTGCATCTCTGATCAGTCTTTTCCTTGATCGAGATGAAAGTTTAGAGGAACGTCTGGGTCTTGGTAGATTTTTAGATCAGTGGTCTGATACTCCTTCCATTTCAATATGATTGCTTGCACAGTGCTCCTTGGGAAATCTTTTTGTATCCAAATCCGGCTTTAAACTTCTCCACAACAATATATCGGACCTGCCTAGTGCGTTCCTTGTTCTTCATGATGCTCTCTGCGCTTTGAACAGAACCCTGAGACCATCACAGAGCAGGTGGCATTTATATGGAGACTTGATTACACACAGGTGGATTCTATTTATCATCATCAGTCATTTGGGACAACGTTGGATCATTCAGAGATCCTCACTGAACTTCTGGAGTGAGTTTGATGCAATGAAAGTAAAGGGGCCGAATAATATTGCACGCCTCACTTTTCAGTTTTTTATTAGTTAAAAAAGTTTGGCACATCCAATAAATTTCATTCCACTTCACGATTGTGTCCCACTTGTTGTTGATTCTTCACAAAAATTTAAAAGTATATATATTTATGTTTGAAGCCTGAAATGTGGCAAAAGATTGAAAAGTTCAAGGGGGCCGGAAACTTTCGCAAGGCACTGTATGTCTAAAGTCTACCATGCAGGTTGCAGAGATTTACTTCAATTGATAGAGAAGTCTCTTGTTTAATCTAAAAAAGCTAAGTCTGGTCCATTGGACATTCAAAAAAACAAAACAAAACATAAAATAAATAAATAAACTGTAGAAACTGTTGTTTTGTTTTTTTGAATGTCCAAAGGACCAGCCTTAGCTTTTTTAGATTTTTCTACCTAGATTATTGAGCATACATCAGGGTCTCTTAGATGTTACTCATATTACAACCACTATTACACTAGTTCACGATTCAGGATATTATACTTCAAATCTGATGTCAGGATATCATAAGAGGAATATGATTTATTTTTCACATAGATCGTAACCACTCTGATCATACTCCTCCCCTCACTGCTCCGTGAAGAAACAGTGAACGGTCATCAATAATACAGACCACATGACATAAGTCATAATATGTATTCGCTTCGTGCTCATGGAAGAGTATCATGAACTCTTCATCGTGGTTAGCGAGACCAAACACTTTAGAAACACATTTCTCAAGTTATGAACTATAGAAATGATCCCTGAAAGTATAGTCTTAACATGAAATTGCTTTTCATCAACTACTAGTATGAACGCACGTCCTCTCTCGATCACGGTGCAGTCATCACAAATGAAGTGAAATAAAACATGTATAATTTTTTTTTTAATCCAAGGATTACGCAAAAAACAAAATAGGTTTGGAGCAACAACCAACCCAACGTGTTTCCAGTGAGCTACCGAGACGTGTTCATCTTTCAAGGTCCACATTTGTTTTAAACAAACCGCCCCTCATAAAATTCTGGCTACGCACCTGTGTTTATGACGTGAAGGACGGCGCGCTTACAGCTCGCCTGAACCCTGCTCTGAAATCAGTCCGGAATCGCAGTGCGGCACTGTTGGAATAATTGTAAATACATATTATCACATTTATATGCTTTAATATACTTTGTGTTTAAACTTATTCCTAATGTATGTGTTCTCTTAACTAATGCCTGTGATGAGTTTGTGTGCAGGAAACCTGTTCGACCGATAACACACCCTGGGCAGAACTGGCTGTTGGAACAATGCAGTTGTTTTCCACTCCATTTGGAAGAATGTTGTTCAAACATGTTGACGTGTACCTATGTGTGAATCAGTCTCAACCGGTTTTCCCCTCTCCCTCAGCGGTTGAGACATTGTGTAACTAGGGCATTCCTAACTCAATAAATAGCAAGGAGAAACAACTCTGCGGGAGAGCAATTTAGCTCTCCTTGCAAGAAAGATACTCAAATCACTTGTGTCTTGTTCTCTGTTTTACAGTGTGGTGTTTTAATAATGTTTGGGGTTTAAACCTGACAGGCGCGGCTCATATGTGAGGTGGAAAATGCGTCCAGCTCGCTTCTGGCACGCAGATATTGCGCAATAACTGACCCGAACTGGCAAGTGGAAAAGGGGCATTATATAGCGCTTTCCAGCCCCCTATGAGGGTCCCCAAAGCGCTTCGCAGTACCAGCCATCCATCCATTCATACACACATTCATACACCGGTAGCGATAGACTGCCATTCAAGGCGACATACAGTCCTACAGGGAGCAACTCGGGGTTAAGTGTCTTGCCCAGGGACACAACGAGGTATGCAGTGACCGGGGATCGAACCCCGGACCTTCCGGTCCTGAGTCGGCTGTCCTGACTCTTCACCATCTCGGTAGAGGGTAAGAAAGTAATCCTTCCATCTTCCCATTACACTCTCCTCACTTGTTAGAACATTACCATCTTTAATAAGCCTAACCTGCTGCACATCCTTTCCAGCCTGATCCCTCTGTCTTGCCAATCGGTACAAGTCCTTCTCACCCTTTTTAGTGTCCAGTCTCCCATACAACTCATTGTACGCCCTCTGCTTTGCCTTAGCTACTTCCCTCTTTGCTCTACATCCCATCTCCTTATATTCCTGTCTCCTCTCTTCAGTCCTCTCACAGTCATATATTTCTTCTTGGCTAACCTCTTTCTTTGAATGGCGTCCATTCTCTGTCCAGATGACACACCAAGTACCTTCCTACCTGTCTCTCTAATTACTGTTGCTGTAGTAGCCCAGTCACTTGGAAGCTCTTTCTTACCACCCAGAGCCTTTAACAGCTCGTCTCTGAATTTCTCACAACATTCTTCCTTCTTTAGCTTCCACCATTTGGTCTTCTTCTCTGATTTTACTCTTTTTCTCTTCTTCACAACAACAGTCATTCTACACACAACCATCCGATGCTGTCTGGCCACGCTCTCCCCTGCTACAACCTTACAGTCTCCAATCTCCCTCAGGTTTCCTCTTCTACACAGAATGTAGTCGACCTGCGTACTCTACCCTCCACTCTTATAGGTCACTCTCCTCCCTCTTTTGGAAATAAGCGGTCGTTGTTAACCCGGGCCTCGACCGATCCGGTATGGTTTCACTTTGATGAACTCGCATTATGGGCTATTTAAATCTTCAGAGTTGCCAGTGATCAATTTTTAATTTACTATTTGAACCGAACCATGATAATTTTATTAAATTGGGATTGAGATGGCTTGGGACCGGTACAAGAGATACACTGGCTTGTGCTCCCTAGTGGCTGGTTTTAAAGCGTGGCGTCATCGCAATCCCAATTTAATAAAATTATCATGGTTCGGTTCAAATAGTAAATTAAGAATTGATCCCTGTCAACTCTGAAGATTTAAATAGCCCAGTCCAAAAATGGGACTTCCTAAAATACAAGATCAGATCATTTTCAATTTCATTCAGTAAACAAATAAAAAAGAACTCCAAGAAATAGAACTAGATGTTATACAACAACTAAATATATATATATATTGCAAAAAACAAACAAACAAAAAAAAACATAATCCTTCAGAAGAAGACAAACAAAAAATACTAAACCTCCAAGCTAAACTAGATGAAAATTATATTCAAAGGAGCTTTTACAAGATCAAGAGCGAGATGGATTGAGGGAGAAAAAAAAAAACACAACAATGTCTACTTTTCAAAAAGTTCTTCTGTTACTGATAGGTCCAGTTGTTTCTGTATTGAATGCCTCTTTTGATTTGATCATGTCCTGGATGACTGAGAATCTTCACCAGCACTGTCTACTTTTGTAATTTGGGAAAAAAGAAGACAAGAACAAAATGCCATTAAATCATTAATAATACATAAAGTAGAAACCAATAATGAAATATTAATAGCAACGGAGACCTTTAAATTCTATAACAACTTATATACAGGGACCATATCTTCAAGGAACGCAATAAAACCAAAATATTTTGAACTCACTTAGAAAAATAAATAAAAACAAATGAAAAAAAGGTGGATCAAAACGAAAATGACACTTCCTGATTCCATTTCTAGAGACTTGGTAAACTTTGGAGTATTATTCAAAAACAAACTCGGTCATAATCTTATAATTTGTCTTAACAAAAGTATTTATTCATAAGCAGAGTGCGAAGATCATCCCCAGTTTTTAACTTTTTCTTTTTTTGAATTCCATATATTGTATGTTAAAACATATGAAGAAGACCTGTATGAAATCCTAATGGAAGTGTCATCTGATGCATGTAACAACCCTAAAATATATGATAACCACTTGTTCTAGTTTATTATGTATTTATTGAATCAGTCTAGCTTTTAATGTTAGGCTACCACTGACGTGCAGACTGCAGATTTAGTTAAATTGATAGATAAAAATCTCTTGTTTAATGATATGTACAGTATTAGATTATTTGTTGTATATTATATCATGTCTATCACTGAATGTCAGGAAACGCCTTGTGTCTGTGACTTTCCTTCCCTCCATTGATTACGGTGACATTCTCTACATGAATGCTCCTACAAGCACCCTGCGGATGTTGGATGTTGTCTATCATGGTGCACTAAGATTCATAACTGGTTGTGATTATCGTACCCACCACTGCACCCTGTATTCACTGGTTAACTGGACATCATTAACCTCACGCAGACTCTTCCACTGGTACATTTTCATCTTTAAATCACTTCTTGGTCTGCTGCCCTCATACATCTCCTCCTACATGTCTTTGCGTGAGTGCAGCTACAGTGTGCGCTCTCAGGACATGATTACCTGCAGTGTTCCGTCAGTGAGGACTGAACTTGGAAAAAGGGCCTTCTCCTACTCTGCTCCTGCTTCATGGAATATCTTACAAAAAGATCTGAAGCTCTCGACCTTGACTTCTCTAAATGGTTTTCAGAATCTGTTGGAATCCTGGCAAAAACCAATGCAGATTTGTTCCTGTCTTTGATTTTATACGTCTACCTTATAATGTTTTGCTAGTTTTTTGATACTTTGTTAAAAAAAAAAAACTTTCTTTTGTTTTTTTCTCTCTTTTGTTTTCTATTGTTTATTGTTTGTTTGTTTATTGTTTAAGGAAATTCTACCACTGCTGTTCATTGTTCTTTAGTTTTAGCAGGTCGCTTTCGTAAATGAGCCCTTGAGGTTCAAAAGATTTACCTGACTAAATAAAGGTTGAATGAATGAATATTAAATCAGGATTGAACGAATTTATACATGTATTATGAAATGTTCAACTCTGCTCATCATGTTATGTTCTTTCTACAAGAAATGGATATCATAAGAAGAATATGATTTATTTTTCACATAAATCGTAACCACTCTGATCATACTCCTCCCCTCGCTGCTCCGTGAAGAAACAGTGAACGGTCATCAATAATACAAACCGCATGACATAAGTCATAATCTGTATTCGCTTCGCGCTCAGGGAAGAGTATCACGAACTCTTCATCGTGGTTAGCGAGACCAAACACTTTAGAAACACATTTCTCAAGTTATGAACTATAGAAATGATCCCTGAAAGTATAGTCTTAACCTGTAATTGCTTTTCATCAGCTACTAGTATGAGCGCACTTCCTCTCTCGATCACGGTGCAGTCATCACAAATGAAGTGAAATAAAACATGTATAATTTGTATTTACTGTATTTTTTTACTCCAACGATTACGCAAAAAAT
The DNA here is from genome assembly GCA_038048925.1 of Garcialebias charrua. NCBI lineage: Eukaryota > Metazoa > Chordata > Actinopteri > Cyprinodontiformes > Rivulidae > Garcialebias > Garcialebias charrua. The sequence continues at coordinate 12,299 of JBBPBX010040568.1, forward strand.
AATAAAGATGGAAAATTTTGCGTGTACACATTTTTCACTAAACGTATTCTTTATGAGTTTTTTTTTTTTTTTAGAAAGTGCGTCAAAATTTTTGGTCAATAAAAACAATCATTATAACGCTGAGAATATAAATCAAAACTCAAAACTGATAGTTTATTTAGAATATAAACCTGTATTATTGAGTATAAAGTAGTCTATACCCGTGTCCCAATCCGACGGCTGCATACTACCAAGGACCCGGCCTACCCGGTACAGGGAGGCCGGGTCCTTCAAAGACCAGGTAGACCGGAAGTTCACGGCTGTGAATTTCTTTTGAATTGGGACAGGTCTAGCCTTCACGGTTACGTCGGAGTACGTCATGTTGCCTAGCAACCGTGACGGCGCTCAGCCCAGAGGAAGAAAGGAGCTTGAAATGCTGTTGTTTTTACGGCTTTTTTTAATTCTAGAGGAAATACAGAACTTTATTGCTGCTGGTGGCATGTTTTATATATTCTGCTGACAGATATATCCAACTTACTTTTTTTTTTTTGGCTATAAACGGTAGTTTCATGGATAATTTCATTGTCAGTATTAACTTTGTTAACTTGTGCATAATAAATAAATCAAAAATCTATCTTATTTACTAATAATTTAATAAAACAATATACTAGAATAATATTTATAACTTATTTAAAATTTTAAATACTGTAACTTATTTGAAATTTAGAATACAGCATAACATTTCCCAATATTTTATTGTATAAAATCCATTAGTACATAAAGGGGTTGTAAAAAAAAGTTAAAAACAGGGTCTTTCATCTATTTTATTAATAAAATAGCACTCAAGTGTTTTCATTGAGCATCAGTAGATTAAACCTCATTATTATGATAATACTTTAATATTTAATAAATAAATATAATACTTTAATATTTAATTTAAAAAAATGTATTTCTCTTTTTTTTCTCTTTTGTTTTCTATTGTTTAAGGAAATTCTACCATTGCTGTTCATCGTTCTTTAGTTTTAGCAGGTCGCTTTCGTAAATGAGCCATGAGGCTCAATAAGATTTACCTGACTAAATAAAGGTTGAATGAATGAAAAAAATACTTTAATCTTAAACTAAATGTTTTGTTGTTCTCTACATGTCCTGAACCAGACCAGACCCTTGTACTGTAGGATTAATCTGAATATCCCAGTCCTGGACCGTTACTTTAACCAAGAAGATCCTAGACTGGACTTGTGATGATGCAGGGAGTCTCTGGAGGTGTTGCTTCATCTCCTGGACCTGGATTCATGACATGGTTGGGGGCGACAACTGTTTTCTGGCTGGCAGGTGCATCTTGCAGGTGGTCTCAGTCAGGAGTGTTTGGGACGCCTCGTTCTGCTGTCCATCATGGTGTCATCCACCTGCCTAAAAACCCAGAGGACCTGCAGGTGGTGTCCTGTGGGTTTGCAGAGCTGGCAGCCACAGAACCTTTTGTTGTTTTTTAATTAACTTACTGTTAATAAAATGAATTATAGACAACTAGTTTTTGTAATCAATTTATTTTTTCAAAATTAGAACAAAACAAAGACCAACACATTTTTCAAACTCATAAATATACCGGTAATTTATTTACCGGTATTTGCATTTTTTTCTAGAATACTAAATAATCTTTCCATCATCTCCCTACTTTCATTCAACCTTCTCTCTTCTGCCTCCCTCTGCAGCTTCATATCTTCTCTGATTAAGTCCATTAACTCATCCTCTCTGTTGTTCTTCCTCTTTCTTCCTCGTCTCTGTTCCATTCTTTCCTCCTCCTCAGCCCTGTCGTCCTGGTCACCCACTGCTGTGCTTGGACCTGGATTGTCCTCACGGATGGAGGAAATTAGGACAGGAGGTGCAATGCAAGGTCTCTGTCCTAACGCCTCATCCATGAGGACAAACCAGGGCCACGTCGCAGCAGTGGGCTTCCCACTCACTCCTTCCCCTGACCCTGGATATTTGCAGTCCTGAACAGAGGAAATAAGATATCACAGTTGGCAAAAAGAGCAACAAACTTTTTTTTTTTTTAAAGTTTACAAGTACATACCAGATTCCAAAAAAGTTGGGACACTAAACAAATTGTGAATAAAAACTGAATGACGTGGGGATGGCAAATGTCAATATTTTATGCATAACATAACATAGATGACAGATCAAAAGTTTAATCTAAGTAAATGTAACATTTTAAAGGAAAAATATGTTGATTCAAAATTTCACAGTGTCAACAAACCCCCAAAAAGTTGGGACAAGTAGCAATAAGTGGCTGGAACGCCAATCAACGCTCCGTTCAGAAGCCTGCCTCACTGATGGTATGGGGTTGCATGAGCGCTTGTGGCATGGGCAGCTTGCATGTCTGGAAAGGCACCATTAATGCAGAGAACTATGTTCAGGACTAGCCTGGCCCTCGCCATTCCTACGCAGCTCCGCTCAATTCTCATTTCCCTTCACTGCTGGGTCTGGCATTTCTCCCATCCACAAGGATGTCTCCGGTAGGTTTTGACCGGACCAATCAGAGAACAGAAGGCGGAGTTTTGAACGACGTCGACTGACGTCGTCATTCAAAATGGCTGCCGCCACGAAGGAATTTTCAATAAAACAAGGTAAAAAACTATTATTTCTCTGCTGAGAAAAAATAGATTTCATAGCTGACGTTATATCAGAAGTGTTCCTGAGCAATCAGAGAGCAGAAGGCGGAGTTTTGAACGATGTCGACTGACGTCGTCATTCAAAATGGCTGCCGCCACGAACGAATTTTCATCAAAACAAGGTAAAAAACTATTATTTCTCTGCTGAGAAAAAATATAGTTCATAGCTGACGTTATATCAGAAGTGTTCCTGAGCTTAACAGTTCCTAAATCAATTCACGAAATGGTCAAATCTGCTGGATATTAAATAGTTTCGGTTTGATATTTTCCAAACAGCCTCGGGTGCGCTACGAAAATAAATGATAAAAAATCGAATTTTATCTCAAATGTTTCATCTAGGCCAACAGTCAGTAAATTAAAGACATATAATTACACACTGGTGGCAGAAAAAATATCCACCGAGTGGTTTCTGAGCAATTTATCTGATAGCCTGGACCTCGTCAGGCTAAACTAACAAAACTCTGCCTCCTGTTCTCTGATTGGTCCATTCAAAAATCTCCAGGAGAAATCGTTGTCTATGGCAGAGATGCCAGACCCTAGTCCAAAGCGAAGTGAAGGACATGGGTCTGGTATCAACCAGGCTAGTTCAGGACTTGTCGCAACTTTTTTTGGGATTTGTTGACGCCATGAAATTTTGAAACAACATTTTTCATTTAAAATGATAAATTCTCTCAGTTTAAACTTTAGATCTGTGATCTATTCTGAATAAAATATTAGATGTTGGCACCTCCACATCATTGCATTCAGTTTTTATTCACAATTTGTTTAGTGTCCCAACTTTTTTAGAATCTGGTTTGTATCAACAGAGCACGTACAAATTATATTCCCATATAATTCCATATAGTCCCATTTTTTTTAGCCTGCAGAGGAGTTACTTTATCCTGCAGGCACATCTTCTCCAAAATTACCCTAATAACATCAACATAAAATGAATGAAGAGGGGAAACATGGAAAATAATGTCTTAAACCCACATTGAAAAACAGTTTTCACAGCACAACACAAGAGGTTGCAGGTTATGTACAGTAGGGTTAATGAAACTGTACTCAGAAGCATAAGATGAATCTTGTACCTCCACGCCACAGCTGCAGAATTTTTAGCCCCCGTAAATAGGTGGCTGTTTTTATTCCGAAGCTTAATAAAAGCCTCGGTCTGCTCCTTGCTCCCTAAAAAACAGAAGAATAAAATTAGCTTAGCAGCGATAATACGACGGGACCCGCTGTACGAGCTGACAAAAGATATAAAAAATATCTACGCAAATGACTAACATCCGCTTTAATCATTTATGTCATAAATCATAACCGCTTTAGGCTTTTAATTTTTTAATCCCACATTTTAACATAACTTACATTTAAAAGTGTATTCTGTCGCTTCGTCCGCCATTACGTTCATCCAAAATGTTCCCTCAATGCGCACGCGCAGAGTAAACGCAATGCATTTTGGGATAGCCTCCGTCTGGAAGGATCCACCGGACCCGTCCTTCAAATTCGGGGAAAAGAAGGCCGCATTCGTCGGCCGCATCGAAGCAGTCTTCGAATTGGGACAGGCCTTGGCGCATCGCTGTGACGTCAGCGGCCTTCAAATGCGGCCTCAGACCCATGCAGCCGTCGGATTGGGACACACATTATATTAAGTAGTTTTATTTTTAAGACCCACAATGCGTTTCGGTTGCACGCCTCTCCTCTTCGTCTCTGATTGGTTAATAGGTTGACACGTCATAGCTAGCCTCTTTTGCTAACAAGATTTTGTTTTTTTTTAATGGTCGTTTATAACCCAGAAGACAAAACTCAAAACATGTCTTTGTGCCAGTATGATTAATAAACGCTACAAACAGACTTGAGTAAACAAATACTGTATGTCACAAAATAAACGGGCAGGATTTAAAAAATAAATAAAAACAACCTAACCAGAAAAGATTAGGTGCACCTATTTTCGTCTTCCTACTCAAATGAACAACAACAATAAATTGTTCCTATCTGTGCCGCGATAGGCACAAAGCGTTATTTCACATAAAAAAATACATGAAACTGATTAAATGTCTTTCAGGCAGAATGACATACAAAACATTGTTTTTATGCAGCAGCTAAAAGTTGGAGTGGTCAAAGTAAACAAGCTGCATTTTAAATCAGCAGTTTATTGATATCAAAAAATCACAAGATAAAAAGGCAAAATAACACATGACATTGTACAGCTCTAATAGTTTGCCCTTAAACGGATAGAATATATAAATTTTAATAAATTAATATAAATAAATATAAAGATCTTCAAATCCATATATTTATTTGACAGGTTGAGTGATGTTATGTTTATAAAACACAAATTACAAATTTATTTCCTCAGCCATCACAAATAACTACAGTATAATAAATAATAAAATTATAATAATAAAATCAATAATTTTAATATTTTTATATACAGTATAATGAATTCAATTTATAACGCACTTTTCATTAATAAAAATCTCAAAGTGCTAAAGTATAATAAAAGTCAAAGGTATAGTTTCACTTTTTTCGATTCATATCGCATTATTTATTGTACATGACTAATAATAAATATGTTATTTTTAGCATCACATCCTCAAACAGTTTTTATTTTATTTTGTGATTCGCTTTAAAAAAATCAATAATGAACAACTCACAAGTTATTTTAAATAAAAATAGTTATCGGTCATTAATGTTATGAGGTTTAGTATTTAAGTTTTGAGAAGTTTTTATTGTATGTTTGTGTATATATATCCATCCATCCATCCATTTTCTTCCGCTTATCCGGGGTCGGTCGCGGGGGGTAGCAGCCTAAGTAGGGAGGCCCAGACTTCCCTCTCCCCAGCCACTTGGAGCAGCTCCTCTGGGGGAATCCCAAGGCGTTCCCAGGCCAGCCGAGAAACATAGTCCCTCCAGCGTGTCCTGGGTCTTCCTCTGGGTCTCCTCCCGGTGGGACATGCCCGGAACACCTCACCAGGGAGGCGTCCAGGAGGCATCCTAACCAGATGCCCGAGCCACCTCAACTGGCTCCTCTCGATGTGGAGAAGCAGCGGCTCTACTCCGAGTCCCTCCCGGATGACTGAGCTTCTCACCCTATCTCTAAGGGAGAGTCCAGCCACCCTGCGGAGAAAACTCATTTCAGCCGCTTGTATCCGAGATCTTGTTCTTTCGGTCATAACCCAAAGCTCATGACCATAGATGAGGGTGGGAACGTAGATCGATCGGTAAATTGAGAGCTTTGCCTT
>JBBPBX010040568.1:18290-29305 GCA_038048925.1 Garcialebias charrua
TCTTAAGGCCGAGATACAGTGAAGCAGACTCCGTATACGCGCGTATACGCCCGTATACGCGCGTATACGGAGCCTCTGCTACAGCTCGGCTGATGTTCTCGCGTAGATTCTCGTGTTTTCGCTCCAAATTCTACGTCATTTCCTCCGTACCGTCACTTCCGATCGTCACTTCCGCTAGTTTTTCGCTCCACGGAGAGGACTCAACTGAGCTCGCTGATTGGTCACTTTGACACGCCTACTGAAATGATTGACAGATTTCAGTCAGCTCAAAGTGAAACCTATCGTGAGCAGCTCGCTCAGACTTCTGCGGTGTTCTGATACGGTCTTTCTACTATATATGTTATAAAAAGTTCTCTCAGAAATAAAAATAATAACAGGGAGTGCTTTTCCTGCAGCCCACAGCCCACCACAGCCCACCAGGGAATATATAAAACATCGCGCACCCAGGTAGGACCTGAATTCATTCATTTCATTCATCGAGTGAACGGAGGAAGAAGCGGTTACTTGACTTTAGGCAAAAAAACAAAAGAAAAGGCCCGATCAGCGATAAAAAAGAGGAATTTATTTCATTTGTGTAACATACAAAACAGTCCGGCGCCGGGGAAGTTTAGGTCAGACACCGCGCATCGCGTATGCGAATCGCGTATGCGTAGTAAAAAAATACCTTTGCGCGTACTTGCCCTGAGGGGCTACGCGGGGCTACGCTGCGTACGGGGCATACGTACGCTGCGTATTGGCGTATCGTGAGGACGCGCGAGTGTATCTCGCCCTTAAGTCCCCTTCTTTATTTACTCCTACACCACCCTCTGCTGGTTGATCGGCGGAATTAAATGGACTGTACTTGTATACTGTACATGTTATGTACATGTACAGTAATGCTGTACATTACCGTCATCAAGTACATTATTTTATCAACTAAAGTTATTGAAGTTCCATGATTTGGTAGACTATAATATTTTATCAGTTATGTATAGAGCTCAAAATAATGCATTACCTTTAAATATCCAAATGCACTTTGTTAAAAGACAAAGTTGTTATAATCTTAAGGGGACAGAGTTGTTTGTAAAACCACAATTCAGAACCAGTTTGAAGGGACGTTCTACCTCAATCCAGGGAATTAGATTATGGAATGGCTTGGAGAATGTAGTTAAAAATGCCAAGTCAATGTTTACATTTAAAAAAATGATCAAAACAAATGTGTTAAAAAAATATATGAAATAGCGTAATGTGTATTGTATTAGTTAGAAAATTAGAAAGAGTTAGTCATTTTGTACTGTTGGTTGAAGATTATTATTGTTTAATCTGATTGTTGGAAAAAGTTGGTTGAAGATTATTATTGTTTACATGGTTGATTATTGTTGTTTAATCTGATTGTTGGAAGTAAGGGGCAGATATAATAAGATTTATTCTTCTTTCTGCTACCTTTCATTTTTTTACATTTTGTACACTATCATTTATGAGATTGTCTTGTATTGTTTCTTTTGTAAAAAAAAATGAACAAATTTAATAAACATAAACATACAGTAGTGCCTTTCTATCTTCAAGATACTCAAAGTGCTTTATCTGTGTCCTCATTTGCCCATTCATACAGCACTCTACTAGATCTCTACAAAACTAAGGAGACTAATCAGAGCTTTACATGATGGGACACACATCGGAGGCAAGGACGGTTCAGTGTCTTGCCCAGGGACACCTTGCTATGTGACTGCTGGTGGATTTGAACCCCCAACTCTTGCATTGGAGGACAACTGCTCTAACCACTCAGCCCCAGCCCAGCTGAAATGTTTATAATTACAGTATTATTAATAATAATAATAATAATAATAATAATAATAATAATAATAATAATAATAATAATAATAATAATAATAATAATAATGTAAATATAATACTTTATAAAATAATAATAGTTTGTACAATTCAGGACTTCTGGCAAGATACTAAAGATACTGAGGAGTTGAGAAAGTGCAGGAGAGAACTGGATGATGGCATAAAGAAGGCCAAAGCCGCGTATGCACAGAGGATCGAGGGACAGTTCACCTCACATGATCCACGGAGCATGTGGCAGGGCATCAAATGCTTAACAGACTACAAGGGCAAAAGCAAACAATGCCCCAGGGACCCATCCCTGCCTGATGCCCTCAATAAGTTTTATGCACGTTTTGATGATCCAAACAGACCAACTAGCACCAGACTCACCTCATCACCAGACGAGGAGCACCTCAAAGTGACCGCAGCAGAAGTGAGAGGTAGTCTCAGAAGGATCAACCCTCATAAAGCTACGGGTCCAGACAACATCCCAGGGAAAGTTCTGAAGGAATGTGCGGACCAGCTCTGTGAGGTGCTGGCTGACATCTTCACCACCTCACTTTCACTGGAGTCAGTTCCCACCTGCCTGAAGACTGCCACCATCATCCCAGTCCCAAAAAGCTCCACAGTGACTGGTCTGAATGACTATAGACCGGTGGCCCTCACCCCGATAGTCGCTAAATGTTTTGAGAAACTGGTCATGTCCCACATCAAGACAACCGTCAACATCAACGAGGACCCTCATCAATATGCATACCGTGAGAACCGATCAACAGAGGACGCCATCTCCTCCGTGGTCCACACTGCTCTCACCCACCTGGATCAGAAGGACTCATACGTGCGTCTGCTCTTTGTGGACTTCACATCTGCCTTCAACACCATGATCCCCCAAACTCTGATAGACAAACTATCCACACTTGGACTAAGCCCCTCTATTTGTAACTGGGTCTTAGACTTCTTAACAAACAGACCACAGTCCGTGAAGATCCACAACTTCTCCTCCTCCACCATCACCCTCAGCACTGGCTCTCCTCAAGGATGTGTGCTGAGCCCTCTTCTGTTCACTCTGCTCACATATGATTGTACAGCCACACATCCAGGCTGTCATATTGTTAAGTTTGCAGATGATACAGCTGTGGTGGGATGCATCACAGATAATGATGAATCCAGCTACAGACAGGAGGTGGAACATCTGGAGAGCTGGTGCAAAGAGAACAACCTTCACATGAATGTGAAGAAGACGAAGGAGATGATTGTGGACTTCAGAAGGAACAAACACACCCACACCCCACTGTATATAGGTGGATCTGCGGTGGAGGTGGTCTCCAGTTACAAGTACCTGGGTGTACACTTGAATGATAACCTCAGCTGGAGCAATAACACCACCAGCCTGATCAAGAAAGGTCATCAGAGACTCTACTTCCTCAGACGGCTGAGACGAGCCGGTCTGAGAAGCTCAGTCCTCACCTCGTTCTACAGGTGTGCAGTGGAGAGCGTCCTGTGCTCCAGCATCAACGTGTGGCATGGAGGCTGCACAGTTGCAGAGAGGAAAGCTCTACAAAGAGTGGTGAAGGCTGCACAGAAGTCTGTGGGAGTCAGTCTCCCCACCATCACAGACATCTACACCTCCAGATGCAGAAAAAGAGCCACCTGCATCATGAAAGACCTCACTCACCCAGCACACTCACTCTTTGCACCACTCCCCTCGGGACGGAGGTTGAGGAGCATCAAATGTAGAACCACTAGACTGAGGAACAGCTTCTACCCTGAGGCTGTCAGACTCATGAATAAATAAATAATAAGAATAAACACTGCAAAATGTCACATCATGCTGATACTGATCTGTTTCTTGTTGCTGCGTTCATCTGTGACTATCTGCGTTCATCTGTGACCATCTGCTCATGTTCGTGCTGCTGTTTATAATGATGTTTTTCTACTACATTAGGGCTTAGTGTATTACTAGCTGATGTCTCTCTTAGTTAATCCTAGATGTTATTATTGTTTTTCTCTTGCATTTGTTGTTGGATGTAACTGGGACCCTGTGTACATAATCTCGTTTTCAACACATGTACTACATGCGGTGCAAATGACAATAAATTCTCTCTGACTCTGACTCTGACTCTGAAGATGGCGGGGAGAGTGGCTGCGCTGTGAAGACCTCTGAGTAGCAAAATGCCATTAAATCATTAATAATACATGAAGTAGAAACCAATAATGAAATATTAATAGCAATGGAGACCTTTAAATTCTATAACAACTTATATACGTGGGCCATATCTTCAAGGAACGCAATAAAACCAAAATATTTTGAACTCACTTGGAAAAAAAAATAAAAAAAAATAAAAAAAGGTGGATAAAACTGAAAATGACACGTCCTGATTCTATTTCTAGAGACATGGTAAACTTTGGAGTAATGTTCAAAAACAAACTTGGTCATAATCTTATAATTTGTCTGGCAAAGTTATTCATTCATAAGCAGAGTGCGAAGATCATCCCGTTTTTAACTTTTCTTAAATTCCAATTACTGTATGTTAAAACATATGAAGACCTGTATGCCCTAAAATATATAATAGCCACTTGTTGTAGTTTATTGTTATGTATTTATTGAACCTTAACTTAATTACATCATGATGTTCTTACAGTGCCTTGCGAAAGTATCCGGCCCCCTTGAACTTTTCAACCTTTTGCCACATTTCAGGCTTCAAACATAAAGATATAAAATTTTAATTTTTTTGTGAAGAATCAACAACAAGTGAGACACAATCGTGAAGTGGAATTAAATTTATTGGATGTGTCAAACTTTTTTAACAAATAAAAATCTGAAAAGTGAGGCGTGCAATATTATTCGGCCCCCTTGCATTAATACTTTGTAGCGCCGCCTCTTGCTGCAATTACAGCTGCAAGTCGCTTGGGGTATGTCTCTATCAGTTTTGCACATCGAGAGACTGAAATTCTTGCCCATTCTTCTTGCAAAACAGCTCGAGCTCAGTGAGCTTGGATGGAGAGCGTTTGTGAACAGCAGTCTTCGGCTCATTCCACTGATTCTCGATTGGATTCAGGTCTGGACTTTGACTTGGCCGTTCCAACACCTGGACATGTTTATTTGTGAACCACTCCATTGTAGATTTGGCTTTATGTTTCGGATCATTGTCTTGTTGGAAGATAAATCTCCGTTCCAGTCTCAGGTCTCTTGCAGACTCAAAACAGCTTTTCTTCTAGAATGGTCCAGTATTTGGCCCCATCCATCTTCCCATCAATTATGACCATCTACTCTGTCCCTGCTGACGAAAAGCAGGCCCAAACCACGATGCTGCCACCACATGTTTGACAGTGGGGATGATGTGTTCAGGGTGATGAGCTTTGTTGCTTTTATGCCAAACATATAGTTTTGCATTGTGGCCAAACAGTTGGATTTTGGTTTCATCTGACCAGAGCACCTTCTTCCACATGTTTGGTGTGTCTCCCAGGTGGCTTGTGGCAAACTTTAAACAACACTTTTTATGGATATCTTTGAGAAATGGCTTTCTTCTTGCCACTCTTCCATAAAGACCAGATTTGTGCAATGTACGACTGATTGTTGTCCTATGGACATACTCTCCCATCTCAGCTGTAGATCTCTGCAGTTCATCCAGAGTGATCATGGGCCTCTTGGCTGCATCTCTGATCAGTCTTTTCCTTGTTCGAGATGAAAGTTTAGAGGAACGTCTGGGTCTTGGTAGATTTTTAGATCAGTGGTCTGATACTCCTTCCATTTCAATATGATTGCTTGCACAGTGCTCCTTGGGGTGTTTAAAGCTTGGGAAATCTTTTTGTATCCAAATCCGGCTTTAAACTTCTCCACAACAATATATCGGACCTGCCTGGTGTGTTCCTTGGTCTTCATGATGCTCTCTGCGCTTTGAACAGAACCCTGAGACCATCACAGAGCAGGTGGCATTTATATGGAGACTCGATTACACACAGGTGGATTCTATTTATCATCATCAGTCATTTGGGACAACGTTGGATCATTCAGAGATCCTCACTGAACTTCTGGAGTGAGTTTGCTGCACTGAAAGTAAAGGGGCCGAATAATATTGCACGCCTCACTTTTCAGTTTTTTATTAGTTAAAAAAGTTTGACACATCCAATAAATTTCATTCCACTTCACGATTGTGTCCCACTTGTTGATTCTTCACAAAAAATTAAATATATTTATTTTAAAAAGCTAAGTCTGGTCCTCTGGACATTAAAAAAAAAAAAAACTGTAGAAACGTTTCGTCTTTCGTCCGAAAGACTTCCTCAGTACTGAGGAAGTCTTTCGGACGAAACGTTTCTACCTGGATTATTGAGTATGCATCAGGTATATATACTGTATATTTATGTTTGAAGCCTGAAATGTGGCAAACGATTGAAAAGTTCAAGGGGCCCGGAAACTTTCGCAAGGCACTGTATATCTAAAGTCTACCATGCAGATAGCAGAGGTTTACTTCATTTGATAGACAAGCCTTGTTTAATGATAAAAAAATAAATTACAAGTTATTCATGTTACAACCACAATTACACTAGTTTCCATTTCAATACATTCATTTATATAACCTTTATTTAGTCAGATAAATCTCATTAAGAGCCTCATGGACTCATTTACAAAAGAGATCTGCTAATATACATACATACTTCAGATCTGATACACAGTATATCATAAGAAGAATATATTTATTTTTCACAGTGTTAATAACCACTCTGATCATACTCCTCCCCTCGCTGCTCCGTGAAGAAACAGTGAACGGTCATCAATAATACAGACTACATGACATAAGTCATAATCTGTATTCGCTTCGCGCTCAGGGAAGAGTACTGTATCATGAACTCTTCATCGTGGTTAGCGAGACCAAACACTTTAGAAACACATTTCTCAAGTTATGAACTATAGAAATGATCCCTGAAAGTATAGTCTTAACTTGAAATTGCTTTTCACCAGCTACTAGTATGAGCGCACTTCCTCTCTCGATCACGGTGCAGTCATCACAAATGAAGTGAAATAAAACATGTATAATTTTTTTTAAATCCAACGATTACGCAAAAAACAAAATATATATTTAAAAAAAAAAAGTGGGATTTTGCGTGTACATATTTTTTTTTCACCAAAAATATCTTTTGAGTTTTTATTTGTCATTAGAAGGCGCATCAACATTTTTTGGTTAGTAAAATAAAACCCTCATAACATTCACAATACAAATACAATTCACACTTGACAGTTTGTTTGGATTTTAAATCTATATTTTTAAACTATAAAATAGTTTATAAAATGGTTTGTTTGCAAATACCCACAATGCCTTTCGGTTAAACGCCTCGTCTCTTCGTCTCTTATTGGTTGACAATTTGGCTCTTTTGCTAACAACGATTAAAAATTGGTCGTTTATAACCAAGATGATAAAACTAACAACATGTCTTTTGACTCAGTGTGATTTAATTAAGTTATAAACAGACTTGAGTGTACATATATGTCACAAAATAAACGGGCAGGATTAGTTTAGGAAAAGTTTAAGTGTACCTATTTTCATCTTCCTACTCAAAAGAACAACAACAATAAACAGTTCCTATCTGAGCAGACGATCTGTGGGCAGAACGACAGGACATATCATGGACATACATAAACATCATAAACATCATAAACATAGACATATTTATGCCTGTGGTTTTTATGCAGCAGCTAAAAGTTGGAGTGTTGGAGCAGGTAAACAAACTACTTTTTAAATCAGCAGTTTGTTGATTTTAAAACTCGTGAGAAGATTTAAAAAAAATAATATATATATAGCGCCGTAAGTGTACGGTTCTCATAATGTGTCCTTAAAACGTACACTGGGCAGAATATACTGTATAATTTGTAATAAATAAATATAAATACATAGAAAGATTATCTTCAGATCCATATATTTATTTGACATTAGGTTTAACTCAACACCCTCGCTAAAGCTCTAGAATTTAATGCAGCTGAAGTGAAAGACTGTAAGGAGAAAGTGCTGAATATGGAGTCAGAGGTGTTCAGTTTGCGCAAAGAGGTGACTGAACTCAGAGCTGGTGCCAAAGAACATGACCGTTATAAACGAAGATGGAACCTGCGGATCAGAGGGATGAAGGAGACGATGGGAGAAGACACTCGGCAGGATGTGGTGAAACTCCTGGAGAAAGTGGCTCCAGAATGGGCAGAGAAGATGGATGACTACGTTGACACGGTTCATCGGATGGGGAAGAAGGACGACAACAGATCTCGACAAATCATGGTGCAGTTCACCAAGCGGCAGCACAGAGATGGAATATGGAAAATGACTAAAACGTCTGACGTCTGCAAGTCAGCAGGTGTTCGTTTCATGGAGGATTTGACAAAAGAAGACCGAGAGGAGAGAGAGAAAGTTTGGCCCCAGATCCAGCAGGCGAGGAAGGCAGGAGACCGGGCTTACTACCGCGGCCCGTTCGGATACATAAACGGCCGGCGCATTTATGCAAAGGACTAAAATGAAGGTATTTTATAAAGATGTTTACTGTAAATAAGTTTAGAAATAAGGGTGTGGTAATTTTCTATTTGTTTTAATAGAGGGACGTACACTCAATCTGTTCTTTTTCTACAAAAAAAAAAAAAAAGACTAAAATAGTTTGTTTTGATTAAAAAAAAAAAATTGTAATCCGTTCTTTAAACAGCACAAATGCTTAAAACAAATCTGTCTTTTATTTCTTTAAATGCAAGAGGTCTCAGGGACAATGTGAAGAGAAAAGCTTTATTTTTATTCTGTAAAGGACAAAAGGCACACTGCACGTTTCTACAGGAAACCCACTCATGTGACGCGGACGCCACCTGGTGGTCAAACCAGTGGGGAGAGAAGATTCTTTTCAGCCATGGATCAAATCGTTCTGGAGGAGTAGCTATTTGTTTTAACAGATGTCCTGGAAAAGTTGTTGCTTCCAAAGTTGATGATCTGGGTCATTGGATGGCAGTTGTGCTAAATGTTGAAGGATATTTTGTTATACTGTGCAATGTTTATGGATATGCAAATAATAATCAGAATAAGTCATTATTGTTGAAACTTACAGAAGTTATCACTGAATATAAGGAAATGTATAATTCAAACTTTGTGGTGGTAGGCGGTGATTATAACTTGTCACCAGATGAATGGATGGACAGATGTCCTTCAAGATCTCTTACAGAAACCTTGAATCCAACCTTATTTGAATTTATTAATTCCAATCATCTTATAGATGTATGGAGAGACCAAAATCCTGGTGTTCGTCAGTTCACTTGGATTAAACCAAATGGAAGTATAAAGTCTAGAATAGACTTATGGTTAACAACACCGGAGGTAATCAGATACACTTCCCATGTCTCCATCTCTTCTGCTCCGTTAACAGATCACTGTGTAATATCACTTAAATTAAACCCAGCAAATTGGAAAACATTCAAAAAAGATTACTGGAAATTTAACTCAGACTTACTAAAAGATGAAGGTTATGCTCGTATAATTAAAGAAATGATTCAAAAATACAAAAATGATCAAACCATAGGCAGCTTCAGTAAAAGATGGGAATATTTTAAATTTAAGGTGCGTGAATTCTCCATTTCATTTAGTAAACTGAAATGTAAGCAACAAAAAGAGCTTGAATCTCAATTGGTTCAAAAAATAAATTATTTATGTAAAAAATCTGAAATGACCGAAGATGATAAAGCAGAGTTTATAAGACTGCAAAACAAATTAGATGAAATCTATTCTAAAAAGGCACATGGTGCCTATATTAGGTCACGTGCTAAATGGATAGAAGAAGGTGAAAAAAATACATCTTATTTTAGTAATTTAGAAAAAAAACGTCAAGAAAGAAAAAACATAAACTCCTTAATTATAGAAGATAAAGAAGTCAATGACCAAAAAATTATTTCAGAAGAAATTTACAAATTTTACTCAACACTATACTCATCTGATTTTAATCCTGAGAGTTCGAATAGATTTCTAGAAGAAATCAAAGAATACATTCCACAGATAGAGGCAGATTTTAAGGAGAAATGTGACTCTGATTTCAAACTAGAAGAATTAGACAGAGTGATTAAAAAACTAGCTACCGGAAAAGCACCAGGCCAAGATGGTTTAACCTCAGGGTTTTACAAATTCTTCTGGGAAGATCTAAGGTCTTTTTTTCTGGAAACAATAAATGATATATTACTAATCAACTCATTAACACCTACAATGAAACAGGGGCTTATCACGTTGATCCCTAAACCAGCTAAAGATAAACGATACATTGAAAATCTTCGTCCAATTACTTTGTTAAATACTGATTATAAAATTTTCACACATGTGATTGCAGACAGACTAAAAGATGATTTACCTCAGATTATAAGTGACACACAATCTGGCTTTCTGAAGGAGAGATCTATTCACAATAATCTGAGACTGGTCCTAGATTTGCTGGACTATGAACATCTGGTGGAGGATGATGGAATCATTGTCTTTTTGGATTTTTACAAAGCCTTTGATATGGTGGAGCACTCCTTCATCTTAAGGGCTTTGGACTCTTTTGGTTTTGGAGAAAAGTTTAACAGATTGATCCAGTTACTCTACACGGACATTAATAGTTCAGTATCTCTACCATCTGGAACCTCTAAACGTTTTAATATCCAAAGAGGAATTCGTCAAGGTTGCCCTGCTTCACCTCTTTTATTTATTATTGTGGCAGAGCTATTAGCTATTTTTATTAAAAACAATTCAAATATTGAACCTTTAAATGTGATGGGAAACCCTCTGGTAATAACACAACTAGCTGATGACACAACCCTGTTTCTAAAAGATAAATCTCAAATTTCAAATGTGCTGAAGGAGATACAGACATTCTCTAAAGCCTCTGGTTTGCATTTGAATATGAAAAAATGTGAAATAATGTCTATTCATGATCATCCGCTGGACGATGTTGGTAATATCACAGTTAAAAAAGAAGTGAAATACTTAGGAATTAATATTTCAAGAGATAAAAAATTAATTGAAACCTCCAACATAGAAACTAAAATCCAGAGTAGTAAAGTTATTCTCAACAGTTGGCTTCAAAGAGATTTATCTATTTTTGGACGTGTTTTACTCACTAAAATGGAAAACTTATCTCGTCTTATTTACCCTGCTTATTCATTGCCTATATCCGATAAAATGATAAAGAAAATAAACCAGGACAATTTTAATTTCATTTGGAGA
>JBBPBX010040569.1:4108-15012 GCA_038048925.1 Garcialebias charrua
TTTTTATAAATTATTTTATATATATATATATACAGTATATACCACTTTTATAAAAATTCACACAGTATTCAGGTATACATGTTTTTTATTTTTGTTTTTTGTAATTGTGGAAACAATTCATAAAGTATCCTATTATGAAGCAATAAATCATAAAGTAAAAAATTAGGCCAGTTTGTTGAATATACAATTGAATCTTAAAATGAAAATAAATACTTCCATTTACTTTGACGTGTTTTTTACTTTAATTTTTATTGTTATCAAGTTGACTCACCATATTTTTTCTCAGCAACTTGCCTTAACAGTATCCCTGCCAAAACATTTGGTGGATTTGAGAAAAAATAAAATAAAATAGGGATGCACGATATTGGATTTTTGGCCAATATCCAATATGCCAATATGTTAAAAGTTATTCGGCCGATAACTGATGCCAATATTTTATATACTTTGTATGTTCCTTTGTCAGAACATAGCCCTCTTATTTAGGCTTATTTGCTACAAAAATTGTGCAACAGCTGTAAGAGCTGATGACATATATTCAGTAACAGACATATGCATATAACTTTAACTTCTATTAAATGAAAAGTGTTAAATGTTATTTATTAGCATTAGTCACCTGTGATGCTGTCTCACTTGTGGAGGCTTGTTCCAGGTTCCTAGCTGCAGTGTGGGATCATCTGCACTCCTGTGTACGAAGGACAGACTTTTTAAGTCCAAAGTTTTTGTCTAAGACTAATCATGCTAACGGGGTTAACACTTGATGCCCACATGTCTGTGGTAAAACTCACCCAAGTGCTATCGGCTATTTTCTTCTCAGTGATGTCGGAATACGACTTGTAACTCTGGTAAGGCTACGTTGGAAAAATATCTCTGACTGCGGACGATGTAACAAGGCTCAACGTAGTCCATAAATAAATGCAAACACAAAACAAATGCAAACACAAAAAACAAATGCAAACACAAAACAAATGCAAACACAAAAAACAAATGCAAACACAAAACAAAAGCAAACACAAAACAAATACAAACACAAAACAAATGCAAACACAAAACAAAAGCAAACACAAAACAAATGCAAACACAAAACAAATGCAAACACAAAACAAATGCAAACAAAAAACAAATGCAAACACCAAACAAATGCAAACACAAAACAAATCAAACACACAAAACAAATGCAAACACAAAACAAATGCAAACACAAAACAAATGCAAACACAAAACAAAAGCAAACACAAAACAAATGCAAACACAAAACAAATGCAAACAAAAAACAAATGCAAACACAAAACAAATGCAAACACAAAACAAATACATACACAAAACAAATGCAAACACAAAACAAATGCAAACACAAAATATATGCAAACACAAAACAAATGCAAACAAAAAACAAATGCAAACACAAAACAAATGCAAACACAAAACAAAAGCAAACACAAAACAAATACATGTACAAACACAAAACAAATGCAAACACAAAACAAAAGCAAACACAAAACAAATGCAAACACAAAACAAATGCAAACACAAAACAAATGCAAACAAAAAACAAATGCAAACACAAAACAAATGCAAACACAAAACAAATCAAACACACAAAACAAATGCAAACACAAAACAAATGCAAACACAAAACAAATGCAAACACAAAACAAAAGCAAACACAAAACAAATGCAAACACAAAACAAATGCAAACAAAAAACAAATGCAAACACAAAACAAATGCAAACACAAAACAAAAGCAAACACAAAACAAATGACAAACACAAAACAAATGCAAACACAAAACAAAAGCAAACACAAAACAAATGCAAACACAAAACAAATGCAAACACAAAACAAATGCAAACAAAAAACAAATGCAAACACAAAACAAATGCAAACACAAAACAAATCAAACACACAAAACAAATGCAAACACAAAACAAATGCAAACACAAAACAAATGCAAACACAAAACAAAAGCAAACACAAAACAAATGCAAACACAAAACAAATGCAAACAAAAAACAAATGCAAACACAAAACAAATGCAAACACAAAACAAATACAAACACAAAACAAATGCAAACACAAAACAAATGCAAACACAAAATATATGCAAACACAAAACAAATGCAAACAAAAAACAAATGCAAACACAAAACAAATGCAAACACAAAACAAAAGCAAACACAAAACAAATACATGTACAAACACAAAACAAATGCAAACACAAAACAAAAGCAAACACAAAACAAATGCAAACACAAAACAAATGCAAACACAAAACAAATGCAAACAAAAAACAAATGCAAACACAAAACAAATGCAAACACAAAACAAATCAAACACACAAAACAAATGCAAACACAAAACAAATGCAAACACAAAACAAATGCAAACACAAAACAAAAGCAAACACAAAACAAATACAAACCCAAAACAAATGCAAACACAAAACAAAAGCAAACACAAAACAAATGCAAACACAAAACAAATGCAAACACAAAACAAATGCAAACACAAAACAAAAGCAAACACAAAACAAATACAAACACAAAACAAATGCAAACACAAAACAAAAGCAAACACAAAACAAATGCAAACACAAAACAAATGCAAACACAAAACAAATGCAAACACAAAACAAAAGCAAACACAAAACAAATGCAAACAAAAACAAATGCAAACACAAAACAAAAGCAAACACAAAACAAATCAAACACACAAAACAAATGCAAACACAAAACAAATCAAACACAAAAAAATACAAACACAAAACAAATCAAACACACAAAACAAA
Organism: Garcialebias charrua; assembly: GCA_038048925.1. Taxonomy (NCBI): domain Eukaryota; kingdom Metazoa; phylum Chordata; class Actinopteri; order Cyprinodontiformes; family Rivulidae; genus Garcialebias; species Garcialebias charrua. The sequence goes on from JBBPBX010040569.1 coordinate 6,895, forward strand.
TCAAACACACAAAACAAATGCAAACACAAAACAAATGCAAACACAAAACAAATCAAACACACAAAACAAATGCAAACACAAAACAAATGCAAACACAAAACAAATCAAACACACAAAACAAATGCAAACACACAAAACAAATGCAAACACAAAACAAATGCAAACACAAAACAAATCAAACACACAAAACAAATGCAAACACAAAACAAATCAAACACACAAAACAAATGCAAACACAAAACAAATCAAACACACAAAACAAATGCAAACACAAAACAAATGCAAACACAAAACAAATAAAACACACAAAACAAATGCAAACACAAAACAAATAAAACACACAAAACAAATGCAAACACAAAACAAATGCGTGTTTTTGTGTTTGCGTGTTATTTGCGTTTGCGTGTGTTATTTGTGTTTGCGTGTGTTATTTATGCAAACACAAAAAACAAATGCAAACACAAAACAAATGCAAACACAAAAAACAAATGCAAACACAAAACAAAAGCAAACACAAAACAAATACAAACACAAAACAAATGCAAACACAAAACAAAAGCAAACACAAAACAAATGCAAACACAAAACAAATGCAAACACAAAACAAATGCAAACAAAAAACAAATGCAAACACCAAACAAATGCAAACACAAAACAAATCAAACACACAAAACAAATGCAAACACAAAACAAATGCAAACACAAAACAAAAGCAAACACAAAACAAATGCAAACACAAAACAAATGCAAACAAAAAACAAATGCAAACATAGACATGTTATTTATGTTTGCGTGTGTTTTTGTGTTTGCGTGTGTGTTTGTGTTTGCATTTGTTAAAAATCTTCGGAATCTGACATCCTCAACGAAAACAAAAAAAAAACTTCCACATCGCAGACATTTTGACTTCTTCCTCTCTGCTGTGGTCAGATTAGGTAGGCGAGCTTGACGTCATCACGTTGTGCTGGTGCTGCAGGCATCCTTGTCACTGGGTTGTCATAGAAAACAGCGTCTTTTATAACAATGAATTATTTTGAGGGAATGTCCAATATTGAACTTTAACATTAATATCGGCTAATATTGACACCATGCCGATAATATTGTGCATCCCTAAAAAAATAAGCACACCGTAAGACTGGAAGTGATATAAAAGAAGTGGCTAACAAACTATTAGCATGATTTAGTCAACAAGTTTTACTCCTTGCGTTTTTCACTCATTCATTCAACCTGTATTTACACAGGTTAGTCTCATTGAGCCTCGAGGACTCAGTACGATCATTCACATGTTGGCAAAAGAAATGGCCAGAACTAGCCATGTCTTGTTGTTGGTACAAGAACCAATAAACTTCAGTTTTATGTTAGTTTTGGTCAAAACTTATAGCTGCTGCAGAGAGACCAAAGAGCCGCAGGTTGCAGACCCCAGCCCAGACGTAAACGAATACATCACTCCTTCATGACAATAAAAAAAGAGGATTTTTCATAAAAGACAATTGTTTGAGGGTTAAAGTTCTTTTAGGCAGTATTAGTTTGGACTGTGGAATAAAATATTTGTTCGGCCGGCATCTCTTGTCACTAATATATTTAGAAAGTGTCTTTTCTTGTACACCAACTTCCCTGCCAGTCTTCCAGTACAAACAGTAAATCAGGTGGACACCCAACTATGCAACAACTCCAACTATTAAAATTTTAATCCAGTTGAACGCTGCTTAAATTGAGAAAATCTTTCTGTCTTATACAAACATGATTTACCATATTCAACAAATATGTGTGTGTGATGTTGAAATAAGATTTTATTGAAGCAAGAACAGTTTTGGAAAAAAAAGAAGTGGGTTTTATTATTTTATATGAAGAAAGAAGTTTAAACAAAAATCCAGCCTATGTACAAGTTTTAGTACAACATGCACATGTTTCCAATAACCAGACGGCAAAAGTAGAGATTTTACAGAAATATTAACAGTAACAGTAAAATAATGCAACATTTAGGACCTAGTTAATTTTACTCATTGATTTCATAGTTTTACATTTTTCCCAATAATGTAACCTTAGTACTTTAAAACTTTTTGTCATCATTCATGTATTTACTTTAGCTCAGCCTCTGCGCTGAATGAACTGAATGAGTTCTTTGCTCGGTTCGAGGCAAGTAACAGCACACCAGCACATAAACTCCCCCCCTCTCCTGATGGCCAGGTGCTGACGCTGTCCTCAGACAGCGTAAGGCGATCATTCATCAAGATTAACGCCCGGAAGGCCTCTGGTCCTGACAACATACCTGGTCGTGTGCTGAAGGACTGTGCAGGGGAACTCGCAGCGGTCTTCACGGACATCTTTAACATCTCACTGAGCCAGGCCATCGTCCCCACCTGTTTCAAAGCCACCACCATCATCCCTGTCCCAAAGAAGGCAACGCCCGCATGCCTCAATGACTATCGCCCAGTAGCACTCACCCCCATCCTGATGAAGTGCTTTGAACGGCTAGTCATGAAAAGCATCACATCTGTCCTCCCTGACTCCCTGGATCCCTTCCAATTTGCATACCGACCTAATCGCTCAACCGACGATGCCATCTCCTCTGCCCTTCACACAGCTCTCACACATCTGGACACGAAGGACTCCTATGTTAGAATGTTGTTCATCGACTTCAGCTCGGCATTTAACACCATCATCCCCCAACAGCTCATCCTTAAACTGGACAGTCTGGGGCTGAACACCTCAATGTGTAACTGGCTGCTAGACTTCCTGACCGGGAGACCACAGACAGTACGGATCGGGAGTAACACATCTAGCACCATCACATTGAACACAGGGGCCCCACAAGGATGTGTGCTGAGCCCCCTTCTATTCACCCTGCTAACACACGACTGCACACCATCGTACAGCTCCAACCACTTCATCAAGTTTGCGGACGACACAACAGTGGTAGGTCTCATCAGCAACAACGATGAGACGGACTACAGGAACGAGGTGAGCCGCCTGGCCTTGTGGTGCGGACACAACAATCTCACTCTCAACGTGGAGAAGACAAAGGAGATTGTTGTGGACTTCAGGAAGAGGGATGCCCAACATCCCCCTCTGACCATCAACAGCACCGCAGTGGAGAGAGTAGACAGCACCAAGTTCCTGGGAGTGCACGTCTCAAAGGACCTGTCCTGGAGCAGGAACACTGCAGCACTGGCAAAGAAGGCTCACCAGCGTCTCTACTTTCTCCGCAAGCTGAAAAGGGCTGGAGCTTCAACCCCCATCATGAGCACCTTCTACAGAGGTGCCATAGAAAGTGTCCTGACCAGCTGCATCACTGTGTGGTTTGGTGCATGTACTGCATCCTGCCGCAAGAGCCTCCAGCGCATTGTGAGAGCAGCTGAGAAGATCGTGGGCACCTCCTTGCCCTCACTGCAGGACTTACACAGCAAACGCCTCACTCGGAAAGCCCACTGCATGGCAGGTGATCCCACACACCCACTACACAGCTGCTTCAGACTGCTGCCATCAGGGAGGAGACTGAGGAGTCTCCAGGCTCGAACCAGCAGACTGAGAGACAGCTCTGTTCATCAGGCAGTCAGAATGCTAAACACTCTGCCTGCTCTGCCTCCCCTCCCATTTGAACTGCCTTAACACTAAAACTTTCTCACATATTATCACTCAACACAAAGTTTTTAACACTAGACTCTGTGTCACCAAACGGGTTTTCACTAAACTCTCGGTCATGTGCTCATACAGTTTGCACTACTTCTCATAATTGCACTAATGTCTGTATTACATCACTGCCTATAATCATAATACTGTTTACATTCTCTGTTTACATTTATTAATACTGTTTACTTTTATTACTACTGCTTACATGTAATTACTACTGTTTACATTTATTTACACTACTTTAATATCTACACCACTGCTGGTACATATACAGTGTGCTCTGAACGGTCTTATTTAGGGATGCCCAATGTGCCTTACTGCATATGCCACTTTTTGCCTCTACAACAACATCAACTACTACCTCATACATATACTGTGTACATTGACTCATTCGCTGCTTTGCCACTTTGCAAATGTCAATGCTAGAAACCTTTAGTTTATTTTAGTTATACTTTTTATACTCTTTTTTTATACCACTATGCAAAAAAAAAAAAAAAAAACACACAGGACAGTGTTAGTTTTACTATTTTTATGCTTATGTCTATTATTATATGTTTCAGTGTTTCAATGTTTAGATGTTTACTGTTGCACCGAGGGACTGAGAGAAACGCAATTTCGGTCCTGTGTATGTCCTGCACTGTACATATTGCAGATCTGACAATAAAGTTGACTTTGACTTGACTTTGACTTTAAATGTTGTTAAATATACAAAAAAAAGTCATGTCTCTTATTTAAACAAGATAAAAGAAAAATGCAAAGTAGTTTGAAATTTCTCAATTTTGGTGAGAAAGAATACGATGTAAACTTTTTCTGTATCACGTTCAACAGAAATAAGTTTTATTTATGTATTTATTTGTTTGTTTGTTTATTACAGTACCTTTTGGGGGCCTGGATTTCAGTGATCAGGGTGCCCTCTAGCGTACAGAATGACGAATAGCACAAAGGAACTCCTTTCATTAGGATCAACTTTGGTTTTAACGGCTTTGAAAAAAAATAAAAAAAACATTGACCAATCAATGTTCGCATGTTGCTGCAAGGCCCGCCCACACTCAACGCTACAGCCAATGGTGTTTCAGTTTAGTGAGAAAATGGGAGGAGCTAGTTTCAGAAATTCTGAGGTGTTGTCATCCGCGTTCTTTAGTTTGGTATGTTTAACATAGGGCGTGTGTTAGCAGTTCGCATAGTGTTGACAATGAGGCTCTAACAGCTGCTGTATTTCTTTGTTTAATAGGTGGCGGAAGATGTATAACGGTAGTTTCTTAATATAAGGGAGGCAGTTCTATAGCCCGGAAAAAACATTTAAGACAAAGACTTTAACTATGGAGGAAAAGAAGGAAGAAGGAGAGGCTAAAATTCAAGAGCACGGCCCGGAGCACTGGTTCACCAAATGGGAACGACAGTGCTTAGCAGAGGCTGAACAGGACCCTCCGAGCGAAGAAGAGACTGAACAAAGTCAACAGAAGCTGTGGCATCTTTTCCAGAACTCGGCCACGGCTGTAGCACAGCTCTACAAAGGTACGCTCCCAACACACCGAACGTTCAAGTCAAGCTAATGCTAATAAAAGCTAATCCTAACGGTATCGTTTTGCCGGAGACACAAAGGACACAGTTAAAGGCGATATTTTTAACAAACATTTATTCGAAAGCGTAACGTGTTCCCAGGGTTTAATAAGCGCCATGCCGCTGTGGGTGTTTTCAAACGAGATCAGATACAGATTGTTCTGTTCTCGATATCGTGACCCCTTGCTAGCTTACAGCCGCTAATAGCCGGTGTTATGCCCAATTGTGTTTCCCCGTTGAGATCCGTTTGCACGCCAGCTCCGCCCCGTCCGAACTGTGACGTCAAGGGTGACTTCTAGTTCTTTTTGCCGTTTGAACGGGGCGGAGCTTCTGCGGAGACCAATCTTGCCGAGGTATACACAACTCGACACAACACCGACCGGTTACCGTGTCAGAGCTTTTTGACAACACCGCTGAATGTCCCTCGCGGTGGCCTCAGCTGTCAGAGCCCCCCCTCACTTCTAAACGTTTCCACACAAATCCAGATTTGCGTTCTTTTAATTTCAGCACCGAGCGAACTCGGTGTTTGCTGTTATTTTTCAGCACGTTTGATCTTTCAGGTCAAATGTTTTGTCTTCCAGTGAACAGTTAGCTAGACGGCCAAAATGGCGATACTCGGGGAGGAGGTTGTGGAGTGAAAACAACAGATGTGTTGACGTTCAAATAAACTGTACATGGTGCGATTCTGCTGTCCCATTTAAAAAAGAAAAAGTTGCAACAAAAGACGTTTTATTTCAGGTCGATCTTTTAATTTGTTTTATTTCGGATCATTGCATTGTTGCTACTACAAAATGGCGAAAGGACACCGTACATGTTTCCGTAATTAAATGTCGCTGCGTTGGGGTGGAAAACGCTGAATTTGTGCAAAAGTAACGAGCCTTCAAAGACTGGTGGACAAAAGAGATAAAAATGTTCTTTATTAGCTTTATAAATACTTTGGCTGATTGTGTAGCTTGATTGTTTTGTAGTATTATTCACATACAGTACTCACTGACAGCTGTTGTCATTTTTCCTCACTTTTGTCAAGATTTCTGCTTACAAGCTCCCACTTCAACTTGTCAACATAACTTTGCTTACATAAGCAAACTGTGTTTACTGATTTTAGCACAACCATGTGTATGTAAAATATAGTCTAAACTGAATTTTCAAGTTAAAAAAAAAGAACATAAACAACTTAAAATGAGGCCTGTGCATCCACATTTAGTGTGTTTCAGTAACAAACTAAATTGTTTTTGATAGTTGATAATTTGGAATTTTTTTCTGCACATTTTGCCTTTCACTTTATGGATGATTTTTGTACAGATTGTATAACAAAGTTCTGTCAAGTTCACACTGTTAGTGTTGTAAAGCAAGTACAGGTAGTCCTCGACTTACGATGTAGATCCGTTCCTACGCGTCGTCGTAAACCGATTTTCGACGTAAGTCGGAATATAAGTACATACTGCACCATATACGTGTACAGTACTGTATTACCAAGCACTTAGCCTATCCTAACACAGTACCCTACATAATTATCAAAAAACACATAACGTTTGGGAGCCATGATGAAGGGAAAAAAGAGTTAATGGCCTACCAGGATGCTGTTGACGCTGTTCTCATCGGTCCATCCGCTGTACCTGTATTCTGTTTTCCGTTTACGACGTAAAACCGCGTTCACAGTACAGTACAGTATTCCTCTGCCGCTGCACCGCGCACAGTACAATATTTTCCGCCGCTCCACCACGTAAAGTACAATATTTTCCGCCGCTCCACCACGTAAAGTACAATATTTTCCGCCACTACACCACGTAAAGTACAATATTTTCCACCACGTAAAGTACAATATTTTCCACCACGTGAAGTACAATATTTTCCACCATGTAAAGTACAATATTTTCCACCACGTAAAGTACAATATTTTCCACTACATAAAGTACAATATTTTCCACCACGTAAAGTACAATATTTTCCACCATGTAAAGTACAATATTTTCCACCATGTAAAGTACAATATTTTCCACCATGTAAAGTACAATATTTTCCACTACATAAAGTACAATATTTTCCACCACGTAAAGTACAATATTTTCCACCACGTAAAGTACAATATTTTCCACCACGTAAAGTACAATATTTTCCACCACGTAAAGTACAATATTTTCCACCACGTAAAGTACAATATTTTCCACCACGTAAAGTACAATATTTTCCACCACGTAAAGTACAATATTTTCCACCACGTAAAGTACAATATTTTCCACCACGTAAAGTACAATATTTTCCACCACGTAAAGTACAATATTTTCCACCACGTAAAGTACAATATTTTCCGCCGCTGCTTTACGTTTACGACGTAAAACCGGTCCGTCTGCCGTATTCCGCATTCCGTTTACGACGTAAAACCACGTTCACAGTACTACAGTGCAGTGTACTGTATTCCGCCGCTGCTTTACGTTTACGACGTAAAACTGCATCATTTTTATTTATTTAAATTTTTTTAATGGGAGATGCGCGTCGTAACCACGAAACGTCGTAACTCGAGGACTACCTGTACATACTGATTGAAAACAACTTTTCCCTAAGGCAGAGTGCTGCCTCTAATTTATCCAACATATTCTTGAGTGTTTGGATTTCTCATAAAGGAAGCACATACGGTCAAAAAGAGTTTATTTTTGAAGCAAATACCGGTAAATACATTTTTCCAGACCTCCTCATCTCACAGTCTGTCTGTTAAATGCACTTTACAGATCGTGTATGTCAGCAGCAAGGCCTCTCCCTGTGGGTGCCCTTTCAGAATGCAGCTACAGCTGTCACTAACCTATATAAAGGCAAGTAATATGTTTTGTTGACATTTTTCAGTCTTTTTATTGTCATTTCTGTGACATACCTGCTGTATGTAATAGAAACGTGTTTAGATTTAGAAATGCGTTGAATCAGCTTTATAAAATTCAG